>LBNU01013833.1:158297-220788 GCA_014162995.1 Artemisia annua
AAGTAACCGTCCGGCTATATACACAATCATGTCCCCCCCAGTGTCATGTTATAACTTCTCAAGTTGTGACGTGACACTTAACTTTCCCGGAGGGAACTAATCGCACGTACCTGGATGCTTCGTCCGAGCCGCGGTTTGTTTCCTTTTAGTATGATAGTCATTCGGGCCGGGGATAATTGGGTTGGGCTATTAAATTCTGCGTAGGCCCAAGCCCATTATCCTCGATGAGTCAGCCTCGTTTATCGTGGTGCATGAGATGTTGCCGCGTGTCAGGGAGCGTGTGCGTGGAAGGTAGGGATTGACCTGCCTGACACGACGCGACGTTTTACTATTCATGATACTTCCCTATATAAAGGATTTTTCTCATAGTTACAGTTTTACCTTTTTCATCTCTCTATACTTTCCTACTTCTCTCTAACCTTCCGGCAACAATTCCTCCGTCGTCAAATCAGGTGCGTCTCTCCGACTTACTTTTGATTCTTCACAGTTTGAGTTGCCATTCCCTCCGTCCTATCGCTATGTCGTCAGCGTCTCAAGAAGAGGTTGCCTCCGGTTCGGCCTCCGATCCAATCCCTAAGTTCGACATGCATACTATAACCTCCGTCCTAACGGAGGAACAGGTTGACAAGATTGCCCAGACCTATGGTATTTCCCCAAGTCTGCACCCAAGGATTCCTCCTCCTGGTATGACGATGAACCGCCTTCCTAGGGACGCTATCGGTATATATGAAGCGTATCTGGAATTCTCCGGCGTCAGGGTTCCATTTTCCACCTTTCTTCTCCAGGTGATCTACTATTATAGGGTACATATTTCTCAGTTGGTCCCCATTGGGCTATCGAAGGTCATCCTTTTTGAGATGTATTGCCGGAGCATGCGTTTCGCTCCCTACTTGTCGCTCTTCCGGTTATTCTATGTCCTTCAGAAACAAGGACATTGGTTCTCTTTTGCCCGACGCACCGGTAGGTTGAGTCAAAAAAGAATTTTTAACGAGACATGTTCGGGGATGAAGCATTGGAAAGATAGGTTCTTCCTCATTGACCGTCGGGCCATTCCGGATCCTATGCCTTGGAGGCATTGTGACTCGAGTATGTCGGAGGCTTCTCCCCCGTTTGGCTACGACGAAGCTCACGTGGAGGCTTTGACTAGTTTCGTTGTTGACATTCAGGCTATCCATCCGGCCCTTTTGTTTGCGTCCGGATTGACCAAGATTTGGAGGCATCCGAATCATCGTCCTGTGTTCAAGGATAAGGATGGGAATGGTAACTCACCAGTGCTGAAGCATTATTTTATCGTTTATGCTCCGTTTATATTTTTTTGTTTTGTATGTTTATCTCTGTCTCCTTTTTCTTTTTGCAGTCGTTACCATGTCTCGCTTTCTAAGAATTCCGAACACCGAGGTTTCTCGCGTGTCTAAGGGGGCTCCGGTGACCGAAGGGGATCCTATTGAACAACATGTCACCGAGCCTCTTGCTGTTGGGGTTCCCATCCCGAGGAGGACAGATCTTCAAAAGATCGTCGAGCATGCTGACCAACGGGTCTTAGATGCCAGGGAAAAGAAAGAGAGGAAGAAACAGGATGCTCCTCCCCGTCCCGCCTCCAAGAAGCGTCCGGCTGGAGAGAGCTCGGGTCGTGGCAAGAAGAGGGCCGCGACGCCTAGCGTGGTGGAGCTCTCCGGGAGTGATGCTTCGGAGAACACCCGCTCTCCAACACGCTCCCCGTCTCCGATCAATGTTAGTCATCCTAACATTGAGACGGTGGATCAGAATCCGGACGAGAGCGCCGGCCATAACAGCGAACAAGTGGTTGATCAACACTTGGAGGAGATGGCGGGTCCCAATACCGGGGGTGGCTCCGGAGGAATTGACAGGAGTGCGGGCCCTAACGATGATGGGCAGGATGAGGAGGAAGTGCAGGGCGGAGGTGGTGGCGAGGGTGTTATTGAGAGGTTATCGGCGGCGCAGGATCCACCGGATGTTGAGAACCTTGCCCACGGAGGTACTCTCCCTTTCATAAGCTCCGATCGAAAATATGTATTCATCTTTCCTTACCTTACATGAATTTGTTTGTTTAGCAGGCCTTAATGCTTCGACTTCCAGCGGGTCTACCCGGCAGGCCTTTGGCAGGAGAACTCCCGGAGGTATATCTCTCTTTCCTTATTATTATCATTATTCTTAATTAATAACCCCCCTTTTTTTTTTATATATGTATATGGACACATAACGTTCTAACACTTGTATACTTTGTATAGGTCCCAGTGGTTCCAGCGAGCCGTTCATTCCTAGCTGGAACCTGACTGCGGGGGCAAGCCTCAATGATGCCGAGGCTTGCCGCGAAATGATGGTGCACCTGCCTCCTCCGTCTGTTCGCGCCGAGCAGGCTAGTCTGACGGACTATCAGGCTACCCAGCGGGCTTGGTTTGAGTTGGCTCGTTGTTCACTTGCTCAAGCGGATGCTCTGCAACGTTTTGAGAACCTGAGCTATCACTATGCTCAACTTTATCAGTCGCATCAGGCATGCGGTGCTTCGGTCGAGAGGCTGACAACCGTTGAAGCCAGTCTGGCGGAGGAGCGTCGGGTGGTGGAAGGGTTGACCAAAGCTAACCGTGAGCTTCATCAGCAGCATCAAGGGTGTTCAGGTCGCGAGGCGGACTTGACCGAACAGCTGTCTCTTGCCAACAAGGAAAAGGAGGAGTTGTCTTCCCAGAACTTGGAGCAATCTAACCGGATCAAACAGTTAGAAGATTTGTTGGCGGGGAAAGAGGCAAGCTTGGAAGAGTCGGAGAGGAAATCCGCTGGGTTAGCCAAAGAAGTTGAGAAGCTGACCGTTGCCAGCAGCCAAGCGGAAATTCTCAGGCACAATTATGTGCGCCAGCTCATCCCGACGGTCATAAAGAGGTTCCGGGAGAGTGATGAGTATCAAATGGCATGGGCCGGAGTCTTTAACGCTGCCTTAGACGCTGGATGGTTGGCAGGTCTAAAGTTGGGTCGTTCAGAGGAAGAAGTGGCCGCCTATGTTGCCGGCAATGCGAATTTTGACATGGCGGGTGTTGAAAGCTTCCGGGCCGATTATGACGAGATGTTTGTCCGCCCTTTCCCATACATTGAAAGGGTGGCTTCATCCTTCCGCCTCCCCCTTGCTGATATAATGAACATCCTTCCCGCAGGTGAAGAAAATACTGTAGGGGCGGGAGCCTCCGGCCAGAATCCTTCGGAACCGAGCACCACTTCTCAAGACCCTTAGCTTTCTGTTTAACCGATGTATTTACTGTGGCCTTGGGCCTTTTGACAATTGAACTTGTGATAATTTTATTTCTTTTTGGGCTTCGGCCGTTATCGTTGTAAATTCTAAGGCTTCGGCCGATATGATGTATATTTTGAGGCTTCGGCCGCTGTATATTCTTTACAACTTGTTACGCAATGTTTGTCTAGACTTAGTTAATTTTGTTGTTTTTGTCATGCCGTCGTTGTGGGCATCCGTTACAATCTGGTTTATTCCATTCACGACTCATATGCCGTCGTTGTGGGCATTGGTCATCGTTTGGTTTTGCATGCCGTCGTTGTGGGCATCACGCGTATTACAGAATTGCCCTTAGTGGCTTGGTGCCGTTGGGTCTTACATTAGTTCATCATCGGTGTTTGGATGGAGGTAGCTAGTCTCCATCCAAGCTTCCGTTAAACCACTTGTGAAATAAGTGATGGAAAATTTCCTTTCCTCCGTCTGAGGAAGGATGTTCTAAACTTGCATTGATAACTAATGTTTGGTAATGGCCCTCGGCCTTACATTAGGAATTCTAAGCAGAATAAAGTAACATCTTCGGAGGTTCATCGCGTGCCATTTCCGGGGCACCTCTTGATCATCCATCGTGTATAACTTATATGATCCATTCTGATATGCTTCCGTCACTCGGTATGGGCCTTCCCAATTAGGGCCCAACTTTCCTTGATCCTCTACGCGACTTGCTTCGTTCCTTCGGTATACAAACTCCCCGGGCCTGAAGGACATAGGGCGGACTTTTCTATTGTAGTATCTTTCCACCTTTGCCTTGTATTTAGCTTCACGTATGGCGGCCTCTTCCCTTCGTTCTTGTAACAAGTCCAAGTTGAGGCGTAGCTCCTCGTCATTTGTTGCACCCCGGATCATCATTGCTCGGTGGGTTGGCATTCCAATTTCTGCCGGTATAACCGCCTCGCTTCCGTAAGTTAAACTGAATGGAGTTTCCCCGTTGCTCGTTTTGAGTGTCGTTCGGTGCGCCCACAGAACGTTGGGTAACTCTTCCACCCATCCGGCTTTGGCCCTGCCTAGGCGGGTCTTTATACCGTTCATCAAACTTTTGTTCGCAGCTTCCACTAGCCCGTTCGCTTGAGCGTGGGCGACCGCTGTGTTGATTTGCTGGATGTTCAGTTGCTCACACCATCCTTTAAATGGGTCATTCACGAACTGTGTTCCGTTGTCAGTTACTATGATTCTTGGTAGCCCGAACCTACAAACGATGTTGTCCCATGTAAACTTTTTGACTTCTTTTCCGGTGATACGTGTCAATGGCTTGGCTTCGATCCATTTTGTGAAGTAGTCTATCGCAACTATCACATATTTTGATTGTCCACTGGATTGCGGTAGTGGTCCCAATATGTCCATCCCCCACTGGTAGAACGGCCAAGGGGCCATTATCGAAGTCATCGGTGTCTTTGGGAGTCTCGGAACCTTGGCATGAATCTGACATGAATCACATTTTCGAATTTCGTCACGGGCATCACGGTGCATCGTGGGCCAGTAATATCCTTGTCGCATAGCTTTAGCAACCACCGTCCGAGGCTCCGAATGCATCCCACATGCCCCCATATGAATTTCCCGGATAACATAGTTCGCCTGCAACGGGCCCAGGCATCTCATCATTGGTACTAGGTATGACCTTTTAAATAGTACTCCTTCTTCCATAACATACTGGCCTATCTTCATTCTCAACGTTCGTGCTTCATTTCTATCCTCCGGCCAGATCCCTTCCTCCAGACATTTGATGATGGGTGTCATCCAAGTTTCCCCTTCTTCTTCCACTACGGTGTTCACTTCTTTCTTTTCAATAGACCTTTCTTTCAACACTTCCACTAGTACTTCCTTCGTCAAATGGTTGAATGCCACCGTAGCCAGCTTACTCAGCACGTCTGCCTTTTGGTTTCTTGACCGTGGAATGTTATTGATGGAGAACTGTTTGAACTCGGAAACCAATTCCTTCGTCTTGGCCAGGTATTTAATCATGTTGGAGTGTGTAGCTACATAATCACCGTTTACTTGGTTTGCCACCAGCTTTGAATCAACGTAAACTTTTATCTTCTGTACCCCCATGTCCGTTGCAATACGGAGACCGGCTATCAATGCTTCGTATTCTGCTTCGTTGTTCGTTGTATCTTTGAAATCAAGCCTAAGGGCGTAGGTATATTCAGTCTTCGTCGGACTGGTGAGCACTAGACCAGCTCCAGCACCGTTTTGGTTTGAGGCTCCGTCTGTATACAGTGTCCATCGTTCGGTTTCATCAGCGCTTGGCTTGTGAGTGAGCTGCTTGAAGTAGGCTGGAGAGTTATTTCCGATGGGTGTTTCCGAGAGGAAGTCCGCTAGGACTTGTCCTTTTATTGCGTTCCTCGGTACGTATTCTATGTTGTACGCTCCGAGTTCTACTGAATACTTTGCAAGCTTGCCGGCCGCCTGAGATTTAGTTAGTATCTGCTTTATGGGCTGATCTGTGATGACTTTGATCGGGTGAGCCTCAAAGTATCGTCGGAGTCTCCTGGAGGCATGTAGCAGAGATAGGACCAACTTTTCCATCGGGGCGTAATTTCTTTCCGCTTCGTTTAAGGTTCTGCTAACGTAGCGTACCGGACATTGCTTGGTTTTCCTCTCCGCAACCAATACGGTACTTACGGCCTCTTCTGCCGCTGCCAGGTATACATACAATACTTCTCCTGTAACCGGAGTAGTCAAGGACGGTAGTTCTTCAATCAGCTTCTTCATGTCCTGGAAGGCGGCTTCGGCTGCCTCCGTCCAACGGAAATCTTCCTTGTTTTCTTTGGTAATGTTTTTCAGAGTATCGAAGAAAGGGAGCGACCTTTCGGCTGATCGGGACAAAAAACGGTTCAGAGCTGCCAATTTTCCGCTAAGACTTTGCATTTCTCGTAACGTCCGAGGTGATTGCATATCCATTAGGGCCTTGGTCTTCTTAGGGTTGGCTCGTATCCCTTCTGAAGTGACGAGGTATCCTAGAAATTTGCCCTCCTCCATGCCGAACGAGCACTTTTTGGGGTTGAGCTTCATGTTGATTTTTCTTAAATTGTCGAACGTTTCCGAAACATCTCCTAGCATTCCCCTTTCCTCCTTACTCTTGATAACCATGTCGTCTACGTAAGCTTCCAAATTTCTCCCCAGCTGTTCTTGGAAAGCCGTGTCCACCAATCTTTGGTAAGTTGCCCCGGCGTTTTTAAGACCGAACGGCATCTTAGTGTAGCAATAAGTTCCCTGATCCGTGTAGAACGCTGTCTTTTCTTCGTCCTCCTTGGCCATCTGCACCTGATGATACCCCTTGTATGCATCCAAAAAACATTTGTACTTATATCCCATAACTGATTCAATTTTCCAATCTATATCCGGGAGAGGGTAGTAGTCCTTCGGGCAAGCTGAGTTGATGTTTTTGAAGTCAACACACATCCTCCAGGTGCCATCACATTTCTTGACCAACACTGGGTTAGAGATCCACGTAGGGTATTTCACCGGACGGACAATTCCAGCTCGGACCCACTCTTCCACTTCCTTTTGTACCGCTTGACTTCGATCCGAAGCAAACACTCTCCGTTTTTGGCAGACGGGCTCAATCGAAGGGTTAGCGTTGAGACTGTGCTCGATAATCTGTCGGGGCACTCCCGTCATGTCGGACGGTTCCCATGCGAACACGTCCATATTCCTCGTCAGCAGTTCTTTCAGAAGAGTTTTGCATTCTTCAGTCAAATTTCCCCCAATGGTGACCAGTTGATCGGGGTATGCCGGATTGACCATTATTTCTTCTGGGGGGCGATCCCCTTGGCCCTCTGCCGCTTCGTTTGGGGAAACTTGCCTGTCTTCCATCCTTCTACATTCCGATATTGCGACTGACCGGGTAACCAACGTGGCGATACCCCTTGGTGTTGGGAACTTCATCATTGCATGAATTGTGGATGGGATTGCTCGGAGAGCTCTTAAACCGCTTCGTCCGAGGATCACATTGTAGGGGGACGGAGCTCGTATTACTGTGAACTTCATTGTCGTTTTCCTAGACAGACCCCCGTCCCCAAATTCAACATCCATTTCTAACTTCCCTAACGGCCTCGTGACGCTGCCGGAGAAACCCAGTAAGTCTGTGCGAGTGGGTTTTAGTCGAGACCTGATGGAGGGGTGTAAATTGTTGAAGCAATGTTCGAACATGACTTCTACCGAAGCCCCTTCGTCTACGAAAACCCGCCGGACCAAATATCCTTCTATAACTGCTTCCACAATGAGGGGTTCGTCGGAGACGTCGTCCGTGAGCACCGGTGGAAACACTATTGGCACGTTCATCCAATCCTCCGCGACTTCCCTATCCTTCCTTTTCCTTCCTTCCGACTGGGTTCGGACCATATTGATAATCTTCCCCTTCTGTGGTTCATCCCTTCTCGGTCCCACTCCCTTTTGCCTAACATCCTTAATAAGGTGGTTTAGCTTACCTGACTCGAGTGCCTCCTCCAACTGTCTTTGCAACTGTCTGCAGTCGTTCGTGTGATGACCCTTTTCCATGTGGTAGTCACAGTATTTGTCTTGATTTTCCTTTCGCGGAGGGTAATTCATGGGTTTAGGTTGGGGCAGCTGTAGCTGACGTTCCGTTGCTAATATTTCTTTGGGGAGTTTGGAGAGGGAGTTTAAAGTCAGTCTTGGAGGAGGGTTATGCGGGCGTGGCTGATAGTCATTTCTAGGTGGGAGTAGAGGCGCTTTGTCCTTGGGCCGATATGGGGCGTATCCTTCACGTCCGTAGTGATTGGACCTACCTTCATTATGTCGTCTATCTCCTCCGTAAGATCCCCGATACGGTTTATCGTCCCTTCGGAAACTTCCCCCTTGCGATTTCTTCGACATCTCCGGCTTTTCTCCTTGTGGTAATTCCGTACTTGCGAAGGCTTTTTCGGCCCTAACAAAATCATCCACTCGTCTCATCATCTCATCCACGGTTCGGGGCACCCGATCAGCGAACCGCTTAGCTAGTTCTGGATTCTTGCAAGAGTCCATGAAGGATGAAATTCTCATAACTTCCGGTACTCCCTGTATGAACCCGGACTCCGTGGTCCATCTTTCTTTGAACTCGGGGAGAGATTCATTTGCATTTCTTGTAATTTTGGTGATTTCGGTGGGGTCCCTGAAGCACTTCTTTCTGGAGGAGAATCGAGTGACAAACTGGTAACGTAGGTCAGCCCACTCGTCAATGCTTCCGGAAGGGAGCTTGTCATACCATCCCCGGGCGCTGCCATCTAGCGTCTGTTGGAACATACGGCACCATACGGGCATAGGCCAATGCCCCTGCATGGCTGCTCCGGAGAACCTGGTGAGGTGATCCTCCGGGTCCGATGATCCGTCATAAAGCCTAAGGTGGGATGGCATCTTGTGTTCCGGGGCTGAGAACTCCAAGAGTCGACGGGTCAACGGCGAATTAGATAACTCCTTGAAGGGTTTTCCCAGATCCTCATCAGACACTCTTTCCCCCGTAACTATTTCTCCACGTCTCCGGTCTCGACCTCCGTCATTGTTGAGACCCATGTCATCAAAGTTTAATCGGATGGGAGGAACATTCTCCCTTCGGTTATGAGCCGCTAACAGCTCCTTGAGGGCAGATAGATGCCCCTCGATTTGTTCCCTCGTCGTGAGGTCATCATTTTCTTCATGTCCGGAAGTTTCCGGACCGAGACCTGTCATTCTATAACCTGGGCAGATCGAATGTTAAGGTCCCACGGATGGCGCCAATTTGTTTGTGTAAAACCTTGTCACCTTGCGGAGTCCTTCGGACGAGGGCTAGTCAAGGCAATAACCTGCGATCACAATAAACGCGTTAGCCTCGCCCCGGGTTTTGTACCCAGGACCAAGCTCCGGCGTGAGAGTAAGTATGGGTTGGTGGTAATAAATGTGTGTGTGTAAATATGCAGTAAATGCTAAAAATATAAGTGAGTAAATGAGAAGTATTTATACTACTCCAAATTGTACCTGATTACTGTTCGGAATAGTGCCTAGTACGAGTAGGCCACTGTTCCTGACATATAGGGTGTGGCGTACCATATTGTCCCACGCTTTGATGTCAGCATAGGTCTCCACGTGGCAGACATTGACCCGTGAAATAAGGGTTGAAGGCGGCGCCCTGTCTGGGTCGTCCGGCATAGATCGTCCGGATATTTCCGTCCGGATCATAAAGTAACCGTCCGGCTATATACACAATCAGGTACCAAATATCCTTTTTTTCATCATTTGGAGGTATTTTAATACGTGAATGGTATATGCCTAAAATTTTAGTAACAGATGTTCTAATGACACAAGAAGATATCATTGAATCTAATTTATTAATGACGTTTTTTAAAAAGTGTGGGTAATAGTCTAAAATTTTGAATTTAATGAGATTTTTATAAACAAATGTGTCACAAAAGGCAAAAAATGTGTACTCACACCTTTTTGTGTCACTGTAAATAGACTTTTACTTACTAGACTTCTACCTATACAATTTTTTAAGTGTGAGAGAAGCAAATAAATTTTATAGTGACACTTCTTTTATATTTTCGATAACTAGTGACATTTTTTTAAAAGTCACTAGATGACAATTTTTTTTAAGTACTAGTAATCTGTACTCTTTAAAGGGATATATTAGGACATTTTGAATATAGTAGTATTAAAAATTTTAAGACCAAAAATATTTTTATAAACAGGAAGTTACTTTTGCTAAGCATAAAAAATCAGCATACACATAATTAATGTCTTAAATTCTCATACTTGTAACATCCTCAAATATTGATGGATCACATTTAAATCATATGAAGACTTGTAACAGCCCATTAAAAACTTGTAACAGCCCATTAAAATCGAGCTTTGCCCCAACTTTAAGTATGCATACTGCACATAAGCCTATCACATAAAAAACACACACAACCCACTGACAGGTTCTCTCTCGGCTCACTTACTTTCGCTACCACCGTCATTGCCGCCACCAAAAGACCCCTAAAAAACATTTGCTCGTTATAAAAATAGTCATCGGATACCCGCCGCCGCATTGTGCTAGTACGCTTCTGGTAACTAATTAATGAACAAAAATCAAACATAACGCATTTTATGGAACTGACCCGAATTTAAGGATTAAAATGGCAATGAAAAGCCAGAAAAAGTGCAAATAGGTTGACAAGTATGTCTTTCCTACTTGTGGGTCGATATCACTTGGTTTTGTGATATAATGTACTTCTAATTGTGTGATTCCAGTAAAATACAAGATCAGAAATATAGTTCACACATGTAAGAATTTTATTGGTAGTTAGTTGTGTATAAATTATTTATTTCAAACAAGTTTTACACGTATCTCGGCTATACAAAAAAAATATTGAACGTAGAGAATAGTTTTTCTTAAAAAGGGTTGTCATGAGAAAGCTAAATAATCATTCGATATACATGAGAATTGAACTTCTAGTTAATGTAGTGAATCAGAAACAACTCGTCTTGATATGGCATGAGAAAGAAAACTGGCTATATAGAGTTTGGAATTGTGAGCTATCATAATAAATTCATTGTGTTTATTAGCTGAACGTGAAGATATCTGACTAACCGAGCACGTTCAGCCTAACGCATTATGGATCATGATTGCGCATTTTTTGATAGGCGCACAACTCTACATTTTTGAGATATAGATCCTGATTTTGTATAGACCTGACGAGAACAACAAGTGTTTAAGTGAAAGAGTTTGTTACAGCACGTCCTACACTAAGAGAATCCGCTACGTATCATGATTACGTACCTCATTAAGGATCCCAGATCTTTTCAAACAGCGCAATAACACTCGAATCGTTTGCTTTAATTTCTCCTCTTTAATTTGGCACAAACTCGCTCTATTAGTCTATTTAACATGTTTTGGGCTCAAGTATCTATGCTTAGCCCATGCATTTCTATTTCTTGTTAATTGGTCCTAGCAGAGAATATGAATTAGATGAACCAACAACTGTAAAGTTTCAAAAGTTTAAAAAACTTCACTATCTTTAGTTTACTGTATATAAATCATTTAGGACTTTACATTTATATTAATATTAAAGTTTAAGTTTACTGTATATAATCGAAAAATATCGTTGCCGAAGATGTTAATTAGATGGTACTTGTCACCGCAAAATGTTGGTACCCTGCTAGTATTTTTTTATAACCGTATTCATTTTTTCTGAAAATGAACATTAGGCATAGTTATCAAAGAAAGAAATATTGATGTTTTGTTTAGTTATTTTACGTTTTGCTAGCTCTATATTGTCTTCGTTTAAGAAATCAAATTAAGTTTTAAGCCTCGTCTCAACTCACCAAAACTGTGCAAGTCTTTGATTTTATATGGATCGTGTAATCTTTAATTAAAAAGTAAATTATGATTGAGAAAGTTCAAGGATCTTCAAGTGACATTAAACAAGCAGAAAAATCTTGATTTTAATAGAATAATGATGTTTCAAAAGTTGTGTCCGTATACGATCCACAATAAACTTTTTGGATGAGCAGGAAAAGGGTCGGAAACAGGTACAAGGATACCTTGATATGCGAGTCTAACTCGCGTGTCAATGGCGAAAACCTTATCTTTTTATATTCAAAAGTTAGTTTCTGGCTAGTTTTAAACCGTTGCACACGGGTTATTCAAAAGTGAAACTATAGCCGAAGATGATACTATAATATTGAGCATTGCTATATTCTCCTACTATATCCTCCTACTAATCCTCCTACACACACAACAATATTATATATATTTTTTCCACTCATTCTCTCTCTGCATCCAAACCGTCAGTTCTGACACTTGTCAGGATCCTGTGAGTTTTTTTGCAGGAGGATTTAACATTTCTCTGTAATATTTGACGGCAAATAAAACCTACCCCAAATAAAACCTAGTACAATCATTAAGTCAACTACACAAATATCAACAACGTATCACATGTAACCTTATTTATGGATATAAATGAATCCCCATGATTCCCGCTTTCAAAACTCATTAAACTACCAAAATTCCATAATCCAAATTTACTCTTCTAATCAATCAACCAATTACCCTTTATTGTTTTCAAATATTTGATCATGTAGGCTTACATTTTCATATATGATTATATATCCATAATGGATCACAAACCCCCATTTAAAAAAATGATCATGATGATGAAAAGAACACCATTTAGAGCATTTCTAGGCTTCCAAAACTTGATCGTATTACTCGTGGGTGGAAATCACACGTCTTCGAGGTTTTGTACACGTTAGATTATATCGGTTTTAGTTGTTAGTATTTTCTGAAATTTTTGGTTGTTTTGTATTGTCCCCAAAAAAAAATGGATTTAAAGGCCTTGAAATGGCAAATGATTCGTGGCGTACTAGCCAGGAGAATGATTATAGGGTGTTTATGTTTTGTGTTGGCTATGGTTATTGTGTCATTTACGCGAATGGCGTATGAAGTTCAAATAAATGAACCGGTTTTAGTGAATTTGGATCAATGTTCATTGGATGTTGCATTGAGTGAGAACTCGCGCATGAAAATTTCAAATGTGGGTGGTAAGAATTTGACTAGTAGTGTGGTTAAGGAGTTAGTTAATAAGAAGATGTTAAAGTTTGATGATAGAGCATTGTGTGTTGGTGAAGGGTCGGATTCGGATGTGTTGACATTGAGAGAAGTAGGATTCAATGAGGTTGTTGGGGTTTATGAAAGCACAGTTTCTTCAGTTGATTTCAAAGCGAATTATTTTGATTTCGTGCTGTCAAGAACCGTGGATAGAGTTCCTATACCAGCTCTTCTTGTGCTAGAGATTGAGAGGGTTTTACGTCCGGGTGGTATTGGTGCTATGCTTGTAGGTTTTTCGGCATTTAATATGGGTAGTTTAGTAAGATCCGCTACCCCAGTTTCTTTACTATTAAGAACTTCCGAGATTTTACATGTTTGTGGGATTGGATCATTTGCATTGATCGTTTTCAAGAAAAAGCTGAATAATGTTGTTTATTTTGAGGATTATAAGCTTCCTAGTGAATGTCCGTCTATTTCAAGAAACAAGCCTTTTATGGAGCGTATCGAGGGTATTATGGATCAAAATATGCTTTCTTACTTGCCTGAATTTGTTAATTTTTCGACAAGAAACAAGTTGATTTATATTAATATGGGCACGGGTGAATTGGGAAATGATTATCCAATCCATTTACACGCGTTTAATGTGTACGTGGTTGATCATAATGTGTCTGCTTTATCAGCTAATGTGAAAAAGCCCGGTGTCACGTTTGTTTATCACCCAGGCCTTGTTGAAAGGCATGATAACTTTGGGCCTAGAGTTAATCATGCTGATTATTTTGAGGCTCCATTGCATGAACAACGGTTTGAGTTTACTGATTGGTTTAAGGAGACCGCTAAAGATGGAGACTTTGTTGTGCTAAAGATGAATGCGGGTTTGATTCAGTTGAAAGTATTGTTTGAGTTATTTGAAAGTGGAGCAATTTGTCATGTTGATGAGATGTTCATTCGTTGTTCTAAAGGCGTGGATTGTGGAAATAGGCTGTGTAGCGACTGTTTTAGCCTTTTTAATGGTCTTAGAAACGCTGGTGTTTTTGTCCACCGTTGGTCCGGAGACTAACGTTACTTTGATTTTATCGTTGTATGGTGATTTTAATAACCTCGGGATTAGGTGTCTAGAGACCTCTTGTGCTTTGCTGTTTGTATGATATCTGATTATACCCGAACAACTTGCCAAGTATAGTACGAGTATATGTTATGTGTTTTCGACTTTTCGTTGTGGTTTATTTATTTGCATTTTATAGTTGTGGGTAATGGGTCAATACTGTATAATATTCAATTGGGTTGGGTTGGGCTGACTTGTATTCTGTTAAAGTCCAACTTTGATACTTTTCTCTGTAACTTTCTGGCCCATTAAACTCTATTTTGTTCCAAGTTATTTGGACTAGAATTAGTAGTTTGGGTTGGGCTTATATTACATTTACAAAACCCAACCAACTTGGACGTAAATCTTATTTGACAATAATATGTATGTGGGGGTGAAAACAACATTGTCAATATTCGTTTTAAGTATTTTGATCATTTTATGCAAAGAGATGATTGGGAAGCTCAAATATGTGACTAAATTCTTGCTTAAATATGCATGGCAACAATCTATTGGTCACAACTAAAATAATGACACAAAAACTTAGATACAAAATTATAAACATTTTTTAGCTTCTCAGTTATATTTATCATGTATGTTTGTAAGAGGAGAATAATACTTGAAAAGTACATGAACAAAAGATAAAATGAAAAATTATCTACTAGAGAAATTTTCAAAATAGTCCATTTTTCACTTTGCAATTTACATTCTAGTTTTTTTTTAAAAAAAAATTAAAAAAAAAAAAAAAAAAAAAAAAAAAAAAAGTTCAAATTTAGTCTTGTACAACTGATAGGACCGTGCGACTTTATAAAAAACACGACCACATGTCCAAAAGTAGGTGGAGATGTTTTTTCCTATAAATCGAAGTAACTGTCTTTTTGTACAAACCGAAATTTATTTTTTGCTATGTACCGGACACGACATTTTTTGTTATTTTCCACAAAGGCTAAAAAGTCACATGTTCCGGGATGTTTCGACTGTCTGGACCCAAGGATTTACCATCCATCCCCCTGTTGGCCTAGGTTTAAAGCCCAAGTGTTTTACAAAATGACAAAAATACCCCCTAATCTTTTGCTTTATTCTTTTATAGTTTTCAAGAAATTTAAAAAGTCAATCTTTGCCCCCCTACTTTTTGCTTATTGGTGATTGCAACTACTCATTCATTGGTTGCCAAATAAAACCATCCGCTCAATCATGAGAAACTCAATGCAAGACAACTAGGACCACTTCCATGGTTCATCACAACTCAACTCATTTTATATATCATGGTGCACATGTTTAAAGGAGATTCTATAAAGTGTTACAAAAGAGTTACTTTTGTATTAGGAATTAATGTTTGACTACATGTATTTCGGTGTTATAAATTGAGATACTTGATAGTAACGCTTGGTACATATACGATAAATATGATAATAAGTGGCATTCGCCGAGTTTGGCATTGTCTTAAGAACGAGCCTCAACGTATTACGTTGTTTCTAGTCGGTTGCCAAATTATTTTGTGCCTACGCTCCTTTTTGCGGCTGAAAGGCAACTTAATCGACGCAGTAGGGCAAAAATTACACAATTTAAAACCTTTGCCTGGGTAGGGGTTGATGGTACTCATTATGTACACAGGGTTGAGGTGTCTCTGCCAACTACATCTTTTGATCAAAAATTACACATTTAACTGGTTACTTCAACCACTCGCCATGTGTACCTTTTCTAGATTAGATTAGGTCTTAAAACCCACTTTTCAGTTTACATGATGTCAAGCTATCAAACAATGCATTGTAATTGTATCAACATGTCGACTAAAAATGTGAAACTAGTTCACACTCAAAGTAATTTAGTACTAAAAAAATTGAAAACTAAGTCACTTCGAGTAATAGTTATTGAAACAGGGGAGTTCTTATGCATAGACCCTAGCCATTCTTTTATCTAGCTCACTTTTTACTCTAGTATCTATACCTATATAAAGTTATTTAGATCCATTTCCTAAAGGGGCAAGTCCTAATACAAAACCCCTGTAGGGAGGGTTTTCAAATCATTGCACGCATCGTCCGAGGTCGTAGGCTGCAATCGCAAGGGTTGTAACCGGTTTTAAATATAGAGGAGGGTTATGTATAAACACAATCCTTTCCTAAATAGAATCCTTAAATTAGAAGAGACCTTAAAAAATTCAGCTACACATTTTGCCAAGTACGAAAATTTCAATTACTTGTTACATACCGCAATAAATGTACATCTTTTAAAATTAATTTTTATTAAAATCCGTATAAATTGTTAACAGGCCCTCTTAAACTTATAAATAAAATCATTTAAATTAATCTATAAACTTTTGACAAGTCACATAAACTTAACTACTTGTAATTATACTACTAGTCTAAACTAAAGTTATTATTATTCGTAAAATGAATTGTTAAAAAAAGGGGTTTTTTCCAAAATAGTATCACCATTGGCTAGAAAATTTAGTCACATAATATCTATTCGTCGCTTCGCACGGGTTAACTTCCCACTAAGTTATAAGTATTACTCCGTAGTGATTTAAAAGGAAAGAAAAGGGAGGAAGAATCGTCCTACAAATTCTATAAAAGGAAAAAGAGTTTCATTCATCTGATTAAAAGATGAACTGGGTCAAAAAACACAGCTAATATTTGCCAAATCAAGGACATGTGTAGGCTTCACTTTGAAACCCCCTTCACATGTTCCGCACTTCATAAACTTAACAAATTACTTTTGACCTTCATTCTTACCCATCCCACATCACTCCTATGCCCTATTCTTCAGATTCCTGCTTCAACACTAAATTTATCATTCACATTCCAGTTTTTTCCTCAATTGGTATTTCTAATTAATAATTCATATATACACATTTACACTCACAAAATATATATATATATATATATATATAATTATATATATATATAATTAATAGTATATATATATATATATATATATATATATATATATATCAAAATTGTTTCGCAGATGTCTCAAACGAGACTCTCCTACGAGCTAACCAAACGGAGGCCATGTGCGAAAGCTTGTACGATGACTAACTATGATGGCCTAAAATATATTATACCAACTGCCGGAGCTAAAAATATAGTATTTTGATGATATATCTTAAGTTTTAACAATTTTTTACAACATAAAAATTGTACAACCTTAACAATTTTTAGTGTTAATGAATTTTGAGGCCCCAATTATATAGCGGGATACATATTTTGAAGCCTTTTAAAAATTTGAGGTCATGTGCGGTAGTATACTTCGCACACCCTTGTATACGGCTATGCTCGCCCACAATGTCTGATGGTTACTCACATACAGCTACACTAAAAGCACCTTGGTCATACAAAAATGTAATTCTTGACAATGCATACATGTAATCACTCTTAGATCACAAAAGAAACTGTAATGGTTGTTCCAAGACTGTATTCATTGATAATGCAGATATGCATGATTGCACAGTAAATATGTAGTATGATAAACTTTGAATCAATATACCTTTGCAATTTATTAGCACAGTTTTAAAGTACACAAGACCAAGAAAATGGATGAACCCCAAATGAAAAAAAAAAAATACATGTTAATCAGATAAATTCAAGGAAAAAAACCTATGGTTAGAGTTTCATGAACCCATCACGGCGCAATTGTAGACAAATACACCAGCATGTTCCTTGACACCAAGTACCTTCCAATCCAATACACCATTTTTAACCCCTGATTTGGGATTCCATGAGTTAAGAACAATGGCTTCACCTTCTGGTCCCCGTTGTCCACCCACTATTAGTAGTTCTTCCCCACACGCTCTAAATGCTAAACCCCAACCGTTGGATGAATCTGCCCTAACTGGAAGTCTTCCCAAAACATCCCACGTGTTCTTCTCTTTATCGTACTTCATCACCATGTTGCTTAAGTACTCAACAGCGTATAGTTCGTTAGCAACGACTGCAACAAGGGGAGGTGCTTGAGCAGCCCGGTTTACATAAGGGTACATCTTATCAATTTTCCTCCATTTTCTAGTCTTAAGATCGAATTCCTCACCACAAGTTAATGAATCATTCGGGTTTAACATCCCTCCTATCACATAAAACTTTCCATCCATAAAAAAACCAGAACATAGTCTACGTTGGGTAAGCATATTAGGCAGCATCTCCCATTTACCAGTTGACGAATCATATAACTCTGCCGACTTCAAAACATTCCCATGCCGGTCAGTACCTCCAGCTACAATAGCAATCGACCCCAAACTCCCCGACCCAAACAAACAACGAGGATAATTCATCCCGTCACACTTACCCCAATTCCTAGTTACCAAACTATACTTCCATATAGCAAGCTCAAACAATTCACGCCCAAAAACCAATAACTCACTACCCACCGCTAAACTCTCCTTATCCGCATGATTAAAACACTCATCACAAGGAATCTTAGGCAAACGCATCCAATTCTTACTTATCGGATCAAACGCCTCCCATCCCCTAGGATCACAAACCATATACACCCAATGCTCTATAATCCCTAATTGTTTCCTCAATTCGTATAAATAACCACTCTTCATTAACAATTTAAACCTCGTATTTAGACACGAAAGTGACGCGTAATCATATCTACACGCCCACGCTAGGCAAATTAACGCTACATCGTCGTATAGTCCCGGAAGAAATGATCCTCTCTTTCCTCTCATTTTCTAACCTCAATAATTCCTCCTCTTATCTTTTGAGGTGTGATATTAATTTATTCATATATACCTAATCCTTCTACTTACAGGATCCTGACATGTGAAAAAACTGACGGCTTAAATACAAAAAAAACATGTTATATTAATCAAAATTTTGTTTTCTCTTACAAAAACTACTTTTTTCGCGTAAAATTTCGGCGTATACTAAATTCGCTAAAATCGAAAACCTTATTTCTAAACCTCGGTTACGCCGCGTACATCTGAGTCAAATATTCGTCCTCAGTAACCTGTCCAGAAAAAACCTCATCCGTTATAAAAAAAATAAATTAAAAAAAAAAAGTATATATGTGCACATGTTTAAGAATCTATAAGTGTTACAAAAGAGTACTTTTGTATTTAGG
Organism: Artemisia annua; assembly: GCA_014162995.1. NCBI lineage: Eukaryota > Viridiplantae > Streptophyta > Magnoliopsida > Asterales > Asteraceae > Artemisia > Artemisia annua. The sequence goes on from LBNU01013833.1 coordinate 177,240, forward strand.
AAATTAATTGTTACTACATGTATTTCGTGTTATAAATTGAGATACTTGATAGTAAGCTGGTACATATACGATAAATCGATAATAGTGCATTCGCCGAGTTTGGCATTGTCTTAGAACGAGCCTCAACGTATACGTTGTTTCTAGTCGGTGGCCTAAATTATTTGTGCCTACGCTCCTTTTTGCGTGAAGCAACTTAACTCGACCAGTACGCAAAATTACACATTTAAAACCTTTGCTGGGTAGGGTTGATGGGTACCATTATTGTACACAGGGTTGAGGTGTCTCTGCCAATCTACATTTTTGATCCAAAATTACACATTTAACTGGTTACTCAACCACTCGCCATGTGTTTACCTTTTCTAGATTAGATAGGTCTTAAACACTTTCAGTTTACATGATGTCAAGCTATCAACAATGCATTTAATTGTATCACATGTCGACTAAAAATGTGAAACTAGTCACTCAAGTAATAGTACTAAAAATGTGAAACTAGTCACTCGAGTAATAGTATTGAAACAGGGAGTTCTTATGCATAACCCTAGCCATCTTTTACTCTAGCTCACTTTTTACTCTAGTATCTATACCATTATATAAAGTATTTAGATCATTTCCTAAAGGGGCAAGTTATACAAACCCCTGTAGGGAGGGTTTTCAATCATTGCACGCATCGCCGAGTCGTACGGTCTGCATCGCAGGTTGTACGGTTTAAATATAGGGAGGGTTTGTATAACACAATCCTTTCCTAAATAGAATCCTAAATAGAAAGACCTAAAAATTCAGCCTACACATTTGCCAAGTACGAAAATTTCAATACTTGTTACATACACGCAAATAAATGTTACATCTAAATTAAATTTATTAAATCCGTAAATTGTTAACAGCCCTCTAAATTAATACAACTCATTTAAATAATCTATAAACTTTTGACAATCACATAACCTTTTAACTACTTGTAATTATACTACTATCTAAACTAAAGTTATTATTATTCGTAAATTAATTGTTAAAAAAAAGGTTTTCCAAATAGTATCACATTGCTAGAAAATTTAGTCACATAATATCTATCGTCGCTTCGCACGGTAACCTCCCACTAAGTTATAAGTTATACTCCGTAGTGATTAAAAGAAAGAAAAAGGGAGGGGACAAGAATGGTCCTACAATTCTATAAAAGGAAAGAGCTTTCATTCATCTGATAAAAGATGAACTGTCAAAACACAGCTAATATTTGCCAAATCAAGGACATTGTGGTAGGCTTCACTTGAAACCCCCTCCACATGTTCCCACTCATAAACTACAAATTACTTTTGACTTCATTCTTACCCCATCCCACATCACTCCTATGGCCCTATCTTCAATTCCTTGCTTCAACACTAATTTATCATCACATTCCAGTTTTTCTCAATTGTATTTCTAAGTAATAATTCATATATAGCACATACACTCACAAAAAAAATATATATATATATCAAAATTGTTTCGCAGATGTCTCAAACGAGACTCTCCTACACTGCCGTAGCTAACCAAACGGAGGCCTTGTGCGAAAGCTTGTACGATGACTAACTATGATGGCCTAAAATATATTGTACCAACTGCCGGAGCTAAAAATATAGTATTTTGATGATATTTCTTAAGTTTTAACAATTTTTTACAACATAAAATTGTACAACCTTAACAATTTTTAGTGTTAATGAATTTTGAGGCCCCAATTATATAGCGGGATACATATTTTGAAGCCTTTAAAAATTTGAGGTCCTCAGTAGTATACCTCGCACACCCTTGTATACGGCTATGCTCGCCCACAATGTCTGATGGTTACTCACATACAGCTGCACTAAAAGCACCTTGGTCATACAAAAATGTAATTCTTGACAATGCATACATGTAATCCCTCTTAGATCACAAAAGAAACTGTAATGGTTGTTCCAAGACTGTAAATATGTAGTATGATAAACTTTGAATCAATATACCTTTGCAATTTATTAGCACAGTTTTAAAGTACANGTATAAGCTAAAGCAATAAAAACATACATTATATAATGAATTTAAAATTCAAAATATAAATAACTGAGATCGGATTATAACCGTAGAGCCATAGATGATCACGGAGATGATGACGTGTCACCGGTTGCCGGAATTGTGTAACTGTGTGTTTTTTTTAGTGTGTGTGAGTTTGTTATATAAAAAAAGAGAAGGATAAAATGGTACGTTTTTTTTTTATATAAAACTGTAACTGAAAGTGAAAGTGAAACTTGTTCTGAAGAGATAAAGAGCTTTTGTCGTTCATCATATTTACTATTCTTGCCCTTCTAGTATTAGTATAGGGGGTGTTTCTTTAAGGCCGAACCGAACCGAACCGAACCGAAAAATTGAGCCGAACCTGCTCGACTGAAACTGAATCGATCATATTTGGTTTGGTTTTCGGTTCTATATATTTATGATTTTCGGTTTTTGTTAAGATCTGTTCGGTTCAGCTCGAGCAAAAACAGAGAGATACACTTAAACCATATTAATTGAACCGATCCGAACTGGCCGACACAAACTAAACCAAGTCAAGTCACTTTGGTTCGGGAGCCGATCCGCACATTTCGAAACCGCAAAAAACCGATAACTGAAGAAACCGAAACCAAGAAAAACCGAAACTAGAAAAACCCCGCTTATCATGGTTCGGTTTCGATTTTTACTTTAAGTTATCCGCGGTTACCCTAACCGAACCGTATATAATATACATGTTTTAACAAACTATTCATAAAAATGTCAAAGTATTAACTATATTATTGCACTACTTTTATCGTGTAACACATTTTTACTTACATAATGTGATTATTTATTAACGTCCATGGATTACATATGAATTAAGTGATCGTAATCTATAAACGTCAAATAAATAGTATTAGTTATTTTGTTACATATGATAAATTGAATGTTTTTATTGTGGCGAATTTTTCTATGACTCTAATATCTTCAACGTTATCTAATTTTACTACAATGACATATTATGTTTTAATTTATGTTATTGTTCGCCCGATTCGATTCAATTAATTTTTTTAGAATGGTTAATTGTGACCCCAACCGCGGGTAACCCGCTCATTTCTGGTACTTGCCTATCTTGTTACCCGCCTAGTACGGTTCGGTTTCGGATAGTAAAATGAACTACCCGCCCGAGATGGATAGTTAAAATCTCCAACCGGATCGAGCCGAACCGCCCCGTGAACACCCTTAGTTCTCGGTTCATGTCTTCCACAAAATCGGTTTTCAGTTCGGTTCGGTTAAGGTCGATTTTAGTCGGTTCGGTTAGTTTTGACTCGATACTCAGCCCTAAAGTTGAAGCTTATATGTGGAATGATAAGGTTATTTGATTTCAACTTATATTATATAAGCATCAATTTTTTCTAGATTATTTTGAGACTTATAATCTTATATAGTTATATGCTTGTCATATAATACTAAGTTTATATAAGTCCATATGTGTCATAAGCTGAAAATTTAGAGCTTATGAAATATAGGCTGAAATCAAAAAAACTCGTAACTCACATATAAGCTTAAACAAGCACCCCCTTACTATAAACTTGTGACAAAACTAGCTATATGCTAGAGCTGCAGGTAAAACCATGTGTTTTTAAAATTGAACCGGAAATTGAACTTGTGTTTCAAATACTTCATGGTCCCTGGGATTAGTCGGCTCGCAATGTCGAGTCGGAACCCAGTTGTAAAAACTTAAATCTCAAGTAGTTTGTTAAGAAAATCTTTTACTAGTCACACTAACATTAACGCTGAACTTTTCTACTTATATTGGTTAAAATGAAAATTAAGACCCAATAAAACACATTAGCGCACTAGATCACAAAGCTATCACTTCGAGCATAACACGGTTTAACACAATAACAACATAACGTGTAAAACAAATATTGGTACTAAACCAATGTTGCACTTTAGTTTCTTATAATGCTCTTAAATTAAAGGGATTAGTTGACACATTTTAAAGGGGATATGATTAACAATGGATTTCCGACCAATGTTGCTTTAACAAAAGTCACAATTAAAAAAAAGACATGTGTTAACTTAATGGATTTGTTTTCAACTCGATCTAAAGTACTTTTCGTTGAATGAAATTGATCTAACACTTAAAAAGTTGAAGTCAAATAGTAGAACCGAAACTGTAAATTTTGTAAAGAAAAGAAAAAAAATCAAACATCCTTACTCCCGTGTACATTTGGAATTGAGATCCTCTAATATTTATATATAAAGTTGTGTCATGTTGAACCAATAACATAAAAGTGTGGGGTCATTCTTAGATAAAACGAGCGGGGAAGCCCGCGCGATGCTGCGGGTGTGTTTTGTAACAGTATGTTTGTACATTCTCTATTTTTTCGTTTATGATGTTTGTGTTATAATTTATTTATTTTGTATTTTATTTTATTTTTTTATTTATTTATTATTATTATTTTTTTTTTGGGTTTTGTAATTATGGTATTTTATGTAAGTTTGCCCCAAAGATAAAAGAACCCTGATTTTATATATTCTGGCAGCTTTGAAAGTTAGAACGTGCAAGTATTATCCTATCAAGGTTAATGGACGGTTACAAAACACCATATGTAGATGCTTTGATACTTGCATAGTACTTGTTTTGATTGATATCGAGTGTCATGCAAGTTTATATGCTCTGCGTAGCGACAAATAAACATGCATAAACTTAGATAACTGAATTTGTTGTACGTGTGAATTCAGGTTCATATTTGAACTGAATATGCAGGTTAACGCACGGGCATGCAACAAAAGCAACCGTGGTATTATGTATATGTACAATGTTAAGTACATAATATTTTAGATTTTAAAGATACAAAAATGCGTGAATCAGAGATGACCCATGCTAGGTCCAAACGCAAGTCAGGCATCATGAGTCCCACAACGATGGGATGGGGAGGCCGTCTTGTCTATCTTGACTTGAAGCTCAGAAGACGCCGAATGGCATTTTGTTAGAGCTACCTACTATAATTATAATTTTTTTCAATAACTAACGTTCATATAAGTTTAATCCTACACAATGACAAAAGTATAAGTTTCTACCTGCTGCAATTCTCAAGATATAAGTAGGGGAAGTGAAGTATGGATATGCATCGTCTCTTTAAAGACAACCTTTAAGTACTACATCTAAGTTCATCATCCAAACGCACTTACTTTAGCTCCCATTCCAGAACTAAAGTCCATCCTTTTCAGCCCCCCGGTTTAGCAGTATCCCGATTTCAGGCGCCACACACACCCATTTCAACCCCCAAACGCACCCATTACAGCATCCAAACACACCCACTTCAGCCCCTATTTCAGCAGCCAAATTCACCCTTTTGAAAGCCCATTTCAGCACATAAACAACCCGATATTCACTGAACCTGTGTCATTGATCATCAGAAAAATCAAATGTGAGCAACATTCAAGTTTACCATATATATAGTTTAATAGCAAACTAATTTTTTTTGCAAGAAAGATACCAATAAAAACGACCCAACTTGGCTGTATGTCACTCTGCTGGTAACTATATATCTGTAAACTTAATAAGAAACATGTACGAACCTTGAGTTTTTCGACGAAAAATGCAGGGTTGATGATATTTCTACGTTTTGCCCACTGATCAGTATCAGCATCTGTAAGTCCTCTTGCTAATGGCACGTGGTGTGTCCGCTAAATCAAGTGCCACCTCAGTTCCTTGAAATTATGTGTTGATCTCGATGGTGATTCGTGCTGTGTCCATATCCTTGGGCCTCTCCTAGCATATATGGTCTTTATTCCTGTCTCCAACCTACAGTAACTCCGAAAGTGACCCATTAATAGAACATCAATTTAAAAGTTGATAATTAATCCTTCACTCAAACCTTTTCAAATGGCCACCGAGTTCCGGACCAGTATCATATCGTCAAGTGAGTAAAATTGTACTTACCAAATAGGTGTCATTGCCATCACCATGTCCAATATTCTCTCCAGCTACCTTTGTTTCGACTTCATGGTTATCTTCTTCTTCAAGGATTTTCAGCACCTCTTTAGCACATGTGATTGTCCGTATACCTACCACACCCTCATGCCTACAAATTAAAAACATCAAAAATTTAAGAATGCGTCATAATTAACATAACTTGAACAGAAGCACACAACCCTGAAAATGAAAGTTGAATACGAAACATTGAACATGTTAAGGTTCATACCGTAACTTTCTGCTGTTTGAAATTTCGCTCATCTACAACACCCTCACTCTCATTCTCCTCAATTACCTCAACATCATCCCTCTTCTCATTATCCTCAACCCGCTTAACTGTCTTTCCTAAACTTCAACAAACTCCCCTTCAATCACCTGCAAAAGTTAAGTGTAAAAGGGTTTTGAGTGAAATGATTACGAAATGATTTTGGGTAATGTATCTGCTGTTTAGTAACTTAAAAAGATGCACACCAGTTTGGTTTTCTGAATGGCTGAAATTGTCATGTGTTTCGTCTAGATTGACCTGTTTACATATGATACCAAAATAGATGAGTGGACTTCTCTTACTTGGTGCAAAACATGAATCAGTTTCCTCTTTCACATCATCAAATTCATACTTCAATTTGACATGATCAAATTTGAAATGTAGAAATACCTTACTGTAACTTGGGCAAAAGAAGCACCATTTTTTGCTCCAGTGGTTTCCACAGTACTGCAAAATCATCAAGCCCTCACATAATCAAATAAAAAATGAAATGAAATGAAAAAAAAAAAGATGTAATGTTTGGGGTAACCTATGATTTAGCTATTTCGTGTTCACATAAAGTTCCTCATAAATAAAGCAAACAACTACACTATATGAAAATGCTTTTTAACTAATAGTGAACCTAACTGACCATATCCAAGACTTCACTTGCTCTGTTTTTACAAAGAACCTAAGTAATACAGGTCTGAAACACCTAGGCAAATAAAAAGCTCTTCTTATAATGCGCAACTAACAATTCTCAAACATAACTTGCTACCATCATGTACCTAACAGTAGCTAGGCCGATGAACGCTCCCTTTTTTTTGCATCCTACCTATTAATTCTTTCACAAAATAACGGAAAACAAATTTTTATCTACGTATCAATGGCATCACCTTTTGACACAATAGCATCCAACTCACGCAATTTCAGTAACCCTTTAATATGCAAACTTTACACAATAACATTTTAACAATCCAAAATTGGGATATTTTTCAGAAAAACATCCCACCACAGAATCGATGCAACAGCTATTGAATTAAGTATCCGACTATAATGTACCTAACTTTAGCCTCGAGAATCTGTTTCTATTGCTTCATGAAGTCCACATAGTTTCTTGCAGCCTCGATTTCCTGTAAATTCCTTAAAAAGTTATACTTGTCATGCTAGAAAAACAAACTAATTCACATATAACTTGATGTGAGCTACTAAAACTTATCACAACCAAGTTCAATTTAGAAATGAAGCATAGGGCATACCTCGGCTGAAAAATACCACACAAATATACCTCGCCTGAAAAATAAGAATTAACATATAATCAAGAACAAACTTTCTCCCCAAAAATGAAAAAAGGAAAAAAAAAATCTTGTAATAACACATACCTTCAAGCACCAACCATTTTTCTTCCACATAATTCTTCGTACCCATCTAAGAGAAATGACTATACTCTGTAGTTGTCAAAATTATAAGAAAATAACATATTAAGAATACTTTCCCTGTTGTAGAGTCTCAAATGAAATCAAACAAAAAATCATTAAAAATTAATATCATTAAAAAATTAAACTTATGTTAAAGATAGTGGTTGTTAAAAAAAAGGTTTTGAAAGAGGATAATACCTGATACGTTCTATTTGGTAATAGCAGTAGTTCTTGTGAGGATGGTAGTAGCAATAGTTCTAAAACTAATAAACAATGGGAAGATTCGTGTTTCTCAGTTTAGAGATTGTTTGAAGATATAGATGTGTGTGTGTTTTTGTGAGGATGAAGTTTGTGTGTAGAGAAGGATCTAGATCTGGGGTGAGCGTGTTAAAGATATAGACAATGGTACTGTTAATCCAACTGTTTCGTACAATCTCGTGCAGCCATGGTACTGTTACTCCAACTGTTGCGTACAATCTCGGAGCGTTTTTGGGTGGCTTTGATCAGATATGGAGAAGAAGATGAGAGATTATGGAATTTTCTAGGAGGTGCGAGAAATATCAAATATGAGGCGGTGGAATTGAAGTTACTCTAGAGGTAGGGGCAGTCCATTACAGGAAGATAACGGCCATCAAGACCTGAGAAAACGGGGGAAAGGCTAATGAATAGTGTTTCAAACAGTTGTTTTACGGGACGGGACTACAGTGGTCCGTCATGTTTCAACCAATAGAATTTCGAAACATATGTACACTTTCTGAAGATGCTGCAGTGTACTTTTTGTATTTAATATAAACCTTTGTACGAATGAAATTTCACCCACATATTGGACCTTAATTTTCCTGTAATGACATCCGTAACACATGTACTTTTAACAGCCCAAAAAATGGGTTTTAGTATATATTATAATATGGGACAACATGTGCTAACATGAGAAAAACTTAAAGGAGTTGAACATGAGAGGATCCTAATCAAATGTACCATAGATTTATGAGATGCAATAATGAGAGTATTGTTGGTTTTACTTCTTAGACACCATTGTGCAATTCGTAAGGACCACTTTGGTGCCTATAAAATTCTTACAACCGTTAAGTTGCATCGCATGTGTGTGTTATAGGTGCACCTCAAAGAGTATAACGAGCACTTGCGTTTTTTTCTTTTATTTATAAGTGTAAATAAAATAAAAATGTGGGTCTCGTGTACCTATAACTTGGGTTATACCTGGAGAGATGTTCATGTTTTGTGTTATAGAGTAATAGTTGAGGTAGCAGTGTCGATAACTTGCGAATAACAAGTACCGCACCTAGCACTCTTAAAGAAACTGCAATAACTTGGATATATTTTGGAAGTTATACAATACCTATTTTTTCCCCAACTAACAGTCAACCCAACCAAGGTTTTTAAGATCATGATCCTACTTATGATCGTTTTCGTCTTTGCAAGATCGTAATCGTAAGATCGGATCGAGATCTTAAGATCCTACTATAGTGTCATTTTTTTAATAGGCGTTGTGAAATTATGCAAATCCACATATTATTATTATCATGAAAATGTAGGTCAAAATTATGATTATTAAGTGTTTAATACAATTAGTCTTTTTTTCATATCGTACAAAACTTAATACATAAATTTGTAGTTTTTTAACTTGTGGTTCGAGAAAAGTAAAATCAGATCGAGCGAGATCTTAAGATCCTATGATCAAGATAGAGATCTATTAAGATCTTATCTCGCAAAGATCCTACATAGAAACGAGGGCGTTCACGCTATAGTATTGTAAAATCGTAAGATCCTAAAATTAAGATCGAGAACTTTAACAACCAGGAACCAAACTAAAAAAACTGAAATTAACGTGATCACCATTTCAAAATCTACAGTCAAGTGATAATCTATTTACTAACTTTGCATCAAGTTTTATTTAGAAGGGCCTCAATTGTTTATTTTGTTTTACCTTACTTTAGATAGTTTCTGTGACTTGTCACTATTGGTAAGTTCCATATGTGGGTTATTTTAATATCTAGTGTTTTAGGCGTACTTTGTTTTAAGTCCTTTTGTCCATCTAAAACTTACAATATTAGAAAAAAAGTCAACTTTAAACCTTGTATCTAGTCATTTGGCTTCATTAATCTTTTTTATAAACAAAAAGACATTAAATATTAATATATGATATGCGTGGTAGTGATCTTTGAAGAAAGATAATATAAAATGAAAAGAGAAAAGATAATTGAATGGAAAAGCTAAAAAAGGTGTGTGGTGGTGTAAGAGTCTCATATGGTAGAATACAATATTTAAATACACGTTTGACACTATTTGGATAACTCGTGTTGAATTTTATAACACACACATGGGATTGGTAGAACAAATGTTTTCCGCTGGTTGAACCGTGAATCGGTCGGAGACCAGATTCTGATTTTGAGAAGAAAAAAATCGATTGAACCGTGAACCAGTAGCTCGACCAGGTCAATTAGAATGCGGACATTTAAAACATTGGACAGGACACAAACAAAGTGCATGTGAGCTCATACGTATGTACTCACGCTCGTATGTGTACTTATAATACTGGGGCGGAGCAAAGTTGTCATCGGAATTGCCTGTAAATTACATGGATTTTCTATGTAATATGAAATTATGTCAAAAATAACAATTTTCTAAAATGATTTGTATGTGTTTATCATGTATTATGAGTTAGCCCTATTAATTATTTTCTTGCAAGAAAATGTTGATTATGGATATGAATCATGACACCATAAGACTTTCAAGTCCTTTCGAAAGTGGACGACCGGTAGTTCCCTTGTAGTGATTAGTGAGTGGGTCCGAGTCATTATCTCTAAACTTCTTTCGACTAAAAGAAGTTAAGACTAAAGATCATTGAAACCGTATTTACTTACTCCATATGAAATGAGTTCATATCATGCATCTAATCCATTTGAAATGAGTTCATATCATGCATCTAATAATTGCGGGATTATATTTGGTTTTCCTTCGTTTGGATTTCAGTATACAACTGTTTATGAATAAAAAGAACTCAATAACAATAGAGCAAATACACACATGTTTCATGTTTGAATCGCACGATAAACATACTATAAAACCAAATAATTACCCTTACCCTTGCAACTTCAAAACACGAGCATGATACTTCATGTATTACATTGTCACAGGATTATGAAGTGCCAAACTATAATCCCACCGTATACCATTCCCCTTTTTAGGGGTACCTTAATGTACAAAAACTGACATTGATAAATGATAACACAAAAGCAAAAACACCTTAATTTGTATTGCTCATGGCGTCTGTTTTGTTCCCATTGGATTCTTCCCTCGACGATTTGTTTCGTTTGCACCAGCAAAGATATTGGGGGATGGGCCCGTCATCTCCCATGACCCACGGATGCAAAGACACCGCTTCAAGAGTCATCCGTTGCATAGGATCTGATCAAATTTGAGTACAGCATATACGATGAAAATTAGCATATGAGTTGCAATTTGACTATGATTACTGAAACTCGTGGGTCCAGATCAAGTTTGACTGAACGTCAAACTAGTAACTTTTAATAGAGTGCATGCAATATCATGAGGTGGTCTTATTGTACGAGGATAGTTTGTTCTTTCCTAGAGAAAGGCATGCAGTTTGACTAAAAGTCAAATTCATTTATGAACCATGATCAAATAGAGAACATGAAAATATGAAATCTCATTAATGTGAGATAAGCACGATGATAACTTGGCAGATGTTTCTCATTTAGTTTAAATGCACTAAAACTATAAAGATGTTTTGCTTCTTTTGTTCCAGAAGGTTATGCAGCTCGACTACAGCCTACAGGTCAAACAAGTCATTAAAAATACTTATTGATCAATACTCAAATATCTTTATTTACCCTTCAATGAAGTGAATGAACATAAAAAAAACAAGTGAATCTTGTAGATCCAAATCAACGCCTTCGATTATTTGTAATGAAATATCGAGCAAATAACATTCTAACATGAAAGTTCTCAAGAAAAAGGAATCTCCAAACTTTATGAGAGACACAAAAACTAACCTTTGCAGAGAAGCCCCTCAATAAGGTTCTTGAGCAAGGGGTTCATATCCTCCGGGAGTGACAAGGTATTATTAACAATCTGGGAAAGAAACACCAAAAAATTAGTGAATAAAACACTAAAAATGATGGGAGTTTTCGATAATACCAAGACCAAAGACAAGTGTTAAAATGAACATCAACGTGAAAACTTTCACACCTTATCATATGTATCTTGCAGTGTGTCTCCTAGAAAGGGATACTGTCCAAATATCATACAGTATAAGGTAACTCCAACGGCCCAAATATCCGCAGTTTTGCCATGATAATTTTGACCTATTGATCAGAAAAGAAAAAGGATCAACTAGTTGAGGATGTATACGATACTTATAACCATTAAAGTCACTAAAGAACCTCCGTACCTAAACAACACTCGGGAGCGGTAAAGACAGGAGTCCCAGGGGAGCGACGAAGCTCGTCATTCTCGTCCTACAAATACAAGCAAGGTTAATTTATCATAACAAATGATTCAACGGGCAGGTCAGAAGGTCATGTATAAAAACTATTTATTCAATCATTTTTATTACCTTTAAGGTACATTTGATTATTAATCGTAAACTGTAATCTCATTCACTAATTACACATATGAGGCATACTTTGAATCTAAAATAACTATAGATGATAAATACTCGCCCCATAGCCCCCATCTCATTAAATTCACATTTTTTTTACTTCGTACACAGATTAATAAAGACGTTTGATTCTAAGTTACAACAACTGGTGGAGCAAAATCAAGTACTAATATCTAGTACATAATGGACAAAAAAGCATATTTAGATTGAGCATACCAAAAGGAGAAATGTAGCCTTTTTAGGGACAACCCGTAAAGGAAAGTATGCATTTTCAGGGACGGAGGAATTTAGATTGAACATACCAAAATAAGAATGTAAGAAAATATGTATTTTTCAGGACGTAGAGAATTACAGTAGTAATCAGTTATTCACATTATGGTAATGAGAAAGTACAGAGCTACAGATGGACCCACCACACATATTTCAGCAGCAGTTGTCAAAATTTGGTATTACATTGATGTAGCAAATGAAAAAGCATGTTAGAGTTATAAAAGATTATATGTGCTAGCATTAACGAAAAACAAAAATACAAGCATGTGAATAAGCTTATCGATGACATAAATAAGAACTAGGATTGATTTATAGGAGTTCATCTGCCACATATAGTCATATACATGTAAGAATATATCTCAACTGAACCGTGAAAAGAGTCAATCGTTACCTCAAAAACCTGGCTGACACTGAAATCGCCAATTTTCACTGTGCCAGTAGCACTAACCAGAAGATTATCAGGCTTGATGTCTCCATGAACAATATTCTGCGTTCCAAGAAAATAGGAGATATAAACACAGAAATCCAATGAATTTAACTGTATACTTAGTCTAATACTCTTTCATCATTAAGGCGAGTCGTATAAAAATAGCACTTTCTTTGTCCCAAACTAATGCAGCATTTTAGTAAGCATAGAGTTTAAAATCAAGATAAATTAGTTGATAAAATATCAAAAAATTCACATCAATAATGTAGGAACCCAGTCAACCAAAATTAATGCTATCAATATTTTGTGATCTTGTGGAAGCCCGGAAAGTTTATTCTGGATATGAGCGTTTTCAGAAAAGAAAATGTGGCATTTATTTTTTTGACTGGGTAAGGAAATTGAGGCATTTATTTTGAGACAAAGGAAGTATTACTTTTAAATACGTGAGTAACTAATTAAATGGTTAGTTAGCATATAGGAACGAAAACGAGGATTAGTACATGAGAATGGAGATACATCAGTCCAGAAACTATATCACGCAAATAACTCCTTGCAACAGTCTCTCCTAGGCCACCTGGGGGTCCAGCACCCTCAAAGACCCACTGGCCCTTAACATATTCAAGAACTGAAAAGATAATAAATTACGTATCAATATAAAAAATAAGTAAATAACATGACGTAAAAAAGCATGATACAATGTAAAGGTGGAAATTTCAACCCATTTACTTATATAAGGGACGATTTGGGTTACGCCGAACGTCACCCAATGTGTTTTTATATATATATTTTTAATCGTAATACCCTTCTAGATCCTTGTCTTCAAAAAATCAGATTTTAATAAGATGTTGCAGTACATACCCATGTAAAAGCGATCTGTGTTGGGATCGTCAATCACCTCAACAAGATTCACTATATTGGGATGATCTAACATTTTCATGATCAACACCTACAAGTCATTAATGAAAAACGTAAAAATTAAAAGAAAATGGTTCTGCACGTAAAGTAACAATAAATAAACAACAGTGAAAACTGTTTGATATCAATCAAGCAATCTATCAATGAAAGCAAAAGAGTATTTGATGTCGCTATAGAAATAGTACAGTTTGTGCAAGTTAGGAACAGCTGGTAGTAATATTTGAGGATAAATGATTGTATAGCTACGCATATTACCTCACGAAGAACATCAGTCATGGCCGTCTCAGATGGGGCAACTCGTAGCTTTATTAAGTGAGACTTGTGAAACGCCTGCATTAACAAATTGCACACAGACCATTTTATAAGTTACAAAAACCAGCTATTTTAAATACAAATACTTTGTATTTTCCGACAATCTAAATTGACTGTTAGGTAAAAATTACAAATCCAACTTTAATAAATGATGATACTCAATATATCTCTGGCCACCTAAAAGAACATGCAAGCCAATTAAAGTTGACTGTTATTAATTTTAATCGACTTCCAAAAGTGAACCATGTGAAAACTTAGAGGTATTTAAAGATAAAATAAACCCTAATACTAACAGTATAAGTTTAAATATTATTGGTTTTCCAGAAAAAACGTTATTCCAGAAGAATTGGAGCTGCATCAAAATAGGAAAAGAACAAAACAAAACAAAAAATGAAGAGCAGTACCTTAATTGCATAATGCTTCCCGTCAACCAGGCTTCGATAAAGAACCTGTACAATATAAGTCGAAAGAGTGCTGATTAATACACTTTCTTCATGGGCAAGGTGTATATACATAAATATGAAGCAATTTACTAATTACCACTTTCCCATAGCTACCAGAGCCAATTTTACACTCACGGACATACTCATTCACCATCTTGTTCCCATCTTCATCCTAAAAATGAGCAAAATAAACAATTGAAGTTGTGTGTATCAATGAGGAAAAGATAAGTATCAACACTAAATATCGTGAAAACTCTATGTGTTTATGTTAAACAGGGATAGAAACAATGTATCAAGGTGATTTTATACAGAAAACGATCCCAGACGGCCAATCCTTAATAATAAACAGCTAGTATCTAGAGCTAAAGTTGGTTTATATATTTACCTCCGAGCGTATAACTTTGTGTGTTTCTTTAACAGGGAACTCCCTACAAATCATTCCGTTTTCTGTCCTGTACTCAAGAATCTCCTGAGAGCTCTTTCTAGGGTCTCTGAACTCCTCGTGATCTTCTCTTTCAGTTTCCGTCATGATGTCACAATACGAGTTATTATCTTCTTCTTCTTCATCATCATCCTCTTCTACTTCTTCATTCAACAACCCCTGTAGAACATGATTCCCTCCCTCTACCCTTGGCCTCAAATCTTTTTTGTGCTTCTTTGCAAATGAGAATCCGAAACAACCACAACATCCTATCTCCATCACACTTGCACCCGAGTATTCCTGTATCATCATGGTGCGATTGATCTTTCTCAATACGATATTAACTCTAAATAATCTATAAGAAAATTTTACTAGCTTAATTAGAACAAAGATGTGCAAAAGGAAAACATTTGTCAAGCTAATTAGCTGTCTCTTATATAATCATAACAAAAATAAATATATAAGCAAAATGGGTTGACTTTTGACACCAAGCGTGCTTGTTTCAAATTCATATTCTATGACTTTTTTTTAAAGGGTGGTTGGGATTGCTTGTTATAATTAAAATGCTTTTTGAACTAACATATAAGCAGCTTCAAATAAGCATCTCACAAAGTGTTTATTCCAAACTACTTTTTTCACTCTAGCATAATCTTTTTTTCTAAATCATATACGCAGTTTAAATAAGTAATCAAAAACACCACGTTAACTTTCTCGACACTTTTGCCAACTTTAATAAACTTTAAATTGATCCATATCGATTTTGTGTATGAACAAAGCATAACTCTTAGTGGGCGTTTGTTTAAGCTTATTTTTGGGCTTATGAACTAATTTTACTCTGCTTATACATCATAAAGACGGAAAATAGAAAAATGGGCTTAAGATATATAAGCCGGACCACATAAGCGCATAAGTCAAAAACTAAGCTTAAGCACCAAGTACTTGAAACGAATTCCAGAAATATTAAACTAAAGTAAATTCGAGTTGAGTAAACTATGCTGACCTATAAATATAGAGGAAGGAGGCAATAAAGCCGCAATCAATCTGCTATTTTACTGAACTCCAAAGGATGCCATTCGGAAAAATGAAAGCGACAGTTAACGGAATATACACAACCATAACGAATCGAAGTCAGCAACATCGCTTAACGACAACTCGTCTTCCAGTTTTCCTTCAAATCACCAAAAACAAAAATTATTAGAATCAAATAAGCTATCAGCAATTCAACGCCAGCAGCACCTTGTAATGCAATAAACACGCGTGGGCGCAACGCAACCAGTAAAGCTCAACATAAAGCAATTAGATAGTATTTAGACTAGCTTTTCTATTGGCTTAAAGCCAAAATGCCAACTTTTTTGAGTTCATGAGACTTAGCCGCTTGATTTCGACTTAATTGGAAAAACTAGTTTATCTGGTAAGTCACTAACGATTTGTTTGTTACAAGCTTAATCCATAAGCATATGACTCGACAGAAAAAGTCGCAAGGGTGTTTGTTTCGACTTATATATTCGGCTTAAGGCCACAAAAAGTGAGCTTATGAAACTTATATAAGCCGAAAGTTTCAAAATAAGGCACAAAAAGTGAGCTTATGAAACATAAGCCCAAAACCAAATAAGCCATAAGCCAGCTATATAAGCCGAAACAAACACCCCAGTTACTCATATTTCCATAGTTATTCCCTTGGGTCACTTACTCGGCATACAAAACAAACAAAAATTGTTTATCTACAAACAGACATCATATATCTACACCGACAGACACTAAACTTGGAGGGTGATTGTTTAAGCTTATTTATGGGCTTATGTGCTTACTTTTTTCGGGACTTAAGTTTCAATATAAGCTGAAAACAAATAAGCCCATAAATAAGCTTAAACAAACAACCCTTAACAAAAAAGCCCTCAATCAACATCAAATAAGATCATAAAATAAGCTAATTATCAAGTCATCAACACATAAATGAACTACAGTAAAAAATAATAATAATAAAAAAATAAAAAATACTTATCAAATCATCAACAAACAAATGCACTAATCATATATAACAATCAACATTAATTAAACAGGAGATAAATAAATACCTTGAAATTAAAATTAGGGTTATAAATTAAAAAGGGATTTGTTTTTTTTTATAAAAATTTTGATTTGATTTAAAATGAAGAAAAGGTAATTGCAGCAATTATATAATATGTAGTTGTGAAATTGTGATGATGAATTTATTTATTTAGTGAATTAATAAAACATAGTAAATAAAAGCATATTCGTTTCTGTTATGTATGATTGAATAGTAGTTTGTTTGCCATGTGATTAGATGTCAAAGATTCCTCTTGGGTAGGGTTTGTGACCTGATAATTAGGGCGTATTTTTTTGTTAGAAAAATTGACACTACTACTACAAGTTGTCAAAGTTTTAGACCGGCTGTAACCCGTGGGTGATGACGCACGGACCTCGTTACAACAAAATCATTATTACGCGTGGGGTGACGGTGATGTTAGTGGTCACCATTAGGGGTGAGCAAACGGACCGACAAAATCGACCGGACCAAGATTACCGTATTCGGTCCGGTCTCGGTCTACAATTTTTCATAATTTCGATCTCGGTTCGGTGCAATTCAGTCCGGTCCGGTTTTCACCCGATGAACAGCCTTAGTCACCATCACCTAACGTGGTGGAAACCATTTCTTCCGATGGTAAAAATTTGATGATTTTGGTTGTTGAAATAAAATGAATTTGATAATTGGTTTGATGGTCACTGCTACGCGTAGGGCTGAGCAAAACAGATCGAAAATCGAATTGAATAGAAAAATTCAGCCGAACCGGTTCGATCGAAACCGAAGCGACCATTTTCAGTTTGTATATTTTGATTTTCGATTTGTATATTTTGATTTTCGGTTTAGTTTGAGCCAAAACTCAGAAAAATACACTTAAACCGAACCGATGCTTAGCCTAATTACGCGTGCTTGTTGGTGAGTTTAGTGATATATTGAAATTTGATAATGGGTTTAATAATATGTTAAATGGTGATATGACGCCAATCAATATACTTTGCCACTAGCAACTCAAGTGGGATTTCGAGAAACACTATGGGTTTATTATACATGTACGTACTTTGCCAAGTAGTAACTCAAGTGGTGATATCGAGTGAAGCAAGGTCTTACACGAGACACTAGTCAATCCCACCAACTCAAAATCACCATTTATTTAAAAGAAAAATATCAAAACCCCAAATATTTTACACCAACTCAAACCACCATTTTAAAAAAACAAAAAAATAAATAAAAATTTTCCACCACCCCAGAAAAACAAAGACCAATAAGAAATGGCGGTGGGTGTTCTTGCTTTACAAGGCTCATTCAACGAACACATCGCCGGTACATTTTTATATTTATTTATTTATTTATACACTTAGTATAATTCTTTTAAGTTTATTATGTGTGTGTTGTGTAGCGTTAAGAAGGATTGGAGTGAAGGGAGTTGAGATAAGGAAAGCGGAACAGTTGGAGAATGTGACGTCACTTATTATTCCTGGCGGCGAGAGTACTACCATGGCTAAGCTTGCTGAGTTGCATAATCTGGTTTACTTTTTTATTTTAGTTTCATGCACTCTATGTGTTTGATAAAAGTCCTATGTGAACGAACTTATTAGTCTAGAATGTAAACCTTTTTTTCTTCCTAAAAAGAGCTATGGGCATGTTTCGCAAAGCTTAAGAGGAACTCAAGCTTATTTTTTGGTAAAATAAGCTTTGGGTGTGTTTTAGGAATGAGCTTATATTAGCTTATAAGAGTTTTGAGCTTTTAAAGTAATCTTGGTTGTAAGATAAGTTTTGTTTGTCATGCAACTTTTATAAGATACAACAACGGACGGAACTTGCCAAGTTTTATTCGAGGGGCCAAATTAACGGTCCATGAGATACTAATAACGCCTAGCACTGCAGAGTATAAGGATTAAAAATGTACTTGTGGTTGAAAATTTGGTGGTGGTCCCACTAAGTTCCGTCCATGAGACACAGCTTCTGTGAGCTCAAGCTTGTTGAAATGAGCTTTTAGAAATGATAAAAGCTTGTAATTAAATATATTACATATTACATATTACATAAATGCCCTTCAAATATGTGAATTTAGTTTGATGTCTTTTTATGTCATTTTACGATAATAAGCTCTAGCTCCAACTAATTCATGAAACACCTATATGAAAATGCAAACTCCAACTTATATAAGCTCAAGCTCCTGGTCCACCTTCACCCAATACACATGGACAAAGATTATAAGAGCTTTTAGAAGTATAATCGTCCATAAGCCTAAAAAATCAAATGCTACTTCGAGTAACTTATAAAAAAAATAAGCTTCATCTTCAGCTCCATCTCCTGTTTCAGTTCTAGCTAGTTTTGCCTAACATAAAAAAATTATGATAGTTGAAAGAAAACTGTGTTCCCCAAAACTACACTTTGAAGCGCTGGCCGAAAACAATAGTAGGGCCAATATACATGGTATGACGTATGTATAGGTTGCCAAAACTTATAAGTTCGTTTTAGTCCATCCAACATGTTTTTTTGTCCTGATTAAGTGTAAAACGAAACTGGATACATATTTATGTGGCCTATAATGTTATTCTAGTATATGGTAGACATTGATGAAAGATGTTGAATAGTTGGGTGGCCGAGGGCCACCGGATACGTGACTCAATTTTTTTAATCTTAGTTGTAGGACCTGCTAATCTTGTATACAAATGTTAGTAATTTGAGTTATATATCGACCAAAATTGTAATTTTTTTTTCTCGCCCTTGTGAGTCATGACCATATACATATTTTCAAAACTATATTGCACATGTTGTTTACCAATGGGATTTGTTATAAAATTAGGAGGGGTTTAAACTATTATCGTGCATGCCATATATCGGCACATGTTGAACTACTACAGTGTTGGATGGCCCTTGCTTCGTTGAACCATCTGTCCTAGACTGGAGTATCATTTGTTAAAAACACTTGATTTTCCATCCTCATAATCAACAAATATTAACCTTAGAAGGTGTGAAGTACATGTTTATATCTATAAATGTATCATTGGAAGCTTTACTAGCATGTATATGACAAGAATAGACCTTTTATTCTAAATTATATTACAAGTATTAACAAAATGAACCAGTGCTTGCCTGCTTGGAAGGAGAGAATCATGGATATCAAGTTTTTATAACTTGCTTTTTTTGTAGTGGGATTTTTGCATATATATCCTTCCGAAAATGCATAATTGCATATATATCCAAAGCATGCATAAAAACCATTGTACTATGTGCATCAAAAACTTGTACAAAGGATATATATGCAATTATTCACTTTGGGAGGGATATATATGCAAATTTTTTTTTTTTTTTTTTTTTTTTTTTTTTTTTTTTTTTTTTTTTTTTTTTTTTTTTTTTTTTTTTTTTTTTTTTTTTTTTTTTTTTTTTTTTTTGTGTTACATAGTTTCCGTATCTTTAACTTCAACTGGTACTCTCATTGTAGTTTCCTGCTCTACGCGAGTTTGTAAAAATGGGAAAACCTGTTTGGGGAACGTGTGCTGGGCTCATCTTCTTGGCAAACAAAGCAACTGGTAAGGTTTTGATTCCTTACACCTTTTTAGTCAAACTGTATATATAGAGATATATTATATGAGTGTACAAGATATGCAGTAACAGCCTTGATTATGTTGTAATTTTGTTTGGGTGTGAAACTGTATATGTCAATAATTTAGTCATAAATGCAAGTGGCAGGAAATGGTACACCCATGATCCTTTTTCACTTCTGAATTGTGAACTTTACCACCATCTTATTTCAGGACAGAAAGAAGGAGGGCAGGAGCTTGTCGGAGGGCTTGATTGTACCGTTCATCGTAATTTCTTTGGTAGTCAGGCAAGTCTCAGCTTTTAGCATCTTTAAGTTAGTAATTAAATAAGAAGCCAAGCTGAAAATGCACTTCATCATAATTAAAAATCATAATTTAGTTGGAATGTGTTTGATATATTTTATTGCTAAGCTATTCGCTGATAGATTTTTTTATTTCCCTTTATATTCGTCATACAGATTCAGAGCTTTGAAGCCGAGCTTCCTGTACCAGATCTTGCTGCTACGGAAGGGGGCCCTCCAAGTTTTCGTGCTGTTTTTATTCGCGCTCCTGCAATTCTTGAAGTGGGACCAGATGTTGAAGTGCTGGCTTCCATTTCCGTCCAATCAAGTAAAACAGTTGATCCATCTTCTCAAGAGGTTAGCTCCTCTTCTTTCTTTTCTTCATATTATTGTTGTTGTCGTGTCTTCTTATGCTACATGACATAATCTCATGCACAAATCACCTTTTGTTAAGTTATGGGCGCATCGATTTGTATACAATTTACTCAATCCATTACAAAATGTGATTGACATTTAAGTTCATAGCCTATACTTGTTAAATAAGTAATTAGTTAGTTTGGATATAGGAAATCGTTACTTATTGACAAAAAGGCCTGATAAAATAAAATCAGAAGACATGTTTTCAGAAAAAAATAGATATAAATATGATGACATATGCAATACCCACGTATTTCTGTTTGTGGCTGTTCTAGTAGAGTAGAAATGGCTATTTCGACCAAGTTACTTATGAATGGGTTGGTTTGGGTTATGTTTCAATCGGGTCAAATGAAAACATTTAGACGAAAAGGAAACGAGTCAAATGGGTTGAAAAACACATGAAACTCTCTTTACTTTTCTAGTACATACAACCATTTAAAATATTCTATTCAAATTGTTTATAATCATAATCAATGCATTTGTCCACACATTAACTTTTTAGAAATGGAATGTTAGTGTTAACAGATGAATCCGACCCAGCCATTTTGACTCGTACTAACTGTTTTGACCGATACCCGTTTTCACCCATTCCCCAACTCGCCTGTAATCTAGTTACTAAATTCCTGTCGGAAATTTAAAGAGTGCATTGATATTTCTAATTGTTTGTTCTTACAAGCTACAATCTATTTTCTTTCTCATTAGTCTTTTCAACATATTTCGTTGAAAAGGCTCGTCAATTTTTAAATTTGTTATTCTTCTCTAAATTGAGGCTACCAAATTCTGTCAGCATTATTCACAAGAACTATCGTAAAGAACCTACACCTTTCTTTATGTTTGGAATTGAGGAAGAAAAGATGAAACTTCTTGAAATAATTATTCTTTAAAGTTTAAACATCATTTTGATTAACTAACCTTTTGTCATTTTTTATCTTTGATTAGGAGAGTGCTGAATCTGAAGGCAAGGTGATTGTGGCTGTGAAGCAGGGCAATTTACTAGCAACTGCATTTCATCCTGAACTGACAATTGACTCTCGATGGTATTTCGTATTTCCAGTTCTCTTTTATTTATTTAATGTAGGTTTGGAAAAATGGATGGATTGGCAAATGGGTAATTTATTACTAGTACGGTTCAGGTTTACCTGGATACTTCTTTTCCATATTTTGATTTTGTTTTACACAGATAGTGTTATTGTGAGAAGTAAATATGATAATAAAAACTAAGTTTTACAATAGCAATATCATGCTTTGAATTAAAAGAATTATAAGGTCACAAGTAATAAAAAAACACACTTTAGGCTAATTTTAACCCATTTGACCCAAAACTTTACCCATATCGACTCGTTCGTAAGTTAATGGGTCGAGTTTAACATATAATTGGAAAAAAGCTGATGTACGATATAACTATTTATTTTACAGGCATAGTTACTTTATGAAAATGTCGTCTGCCAACAATGAAATAGTGTCAATAGCGAGCAGCAGCAGCAGCAACTTATTTGAAAATCAAGAAAGCTACTTGTACAACAAACAACCCAAAACCGACCTTCCTATATACCATTAGGAGCAGATTTCATCAACATATGAGTGACTGATTCTTTTGAGTCATTTGGAATGATCCCCGACAGGGTGTCTTTGCAATTTACAGTTGTTTTGTATGTATATATAACAATGGAAATTGGTTCATGTTTACTTTTTTTTAACGGACCCTTTAAAATCATTATATTTATTGTCAATTCTGAAGATCTTTGGTTTTGCTGATATATTTTTTGAATAAATATGCACTTAACCTTGTCTATATTGGGGCTGAACAAGCGATCTCTTGCTTTGTTGATTGCTGTTTGGTTGTTCAAGCTTAGTGATGTGGTTCGAAACTGACATTTTGTGACCTTATGTTTGTATTGCTTTAGTCTCGCACCACTTCCATTACGTTTTCTTCTGAATGCCCTTGGGTTAAAATCGTGTTAACTCACAAATCACTTGACGCCGGTTTTGGTTTAAGCAAAATGACCGGTTCTCTTTACAGTACGAATTGAATCGTATAATTTGGTTCGAGTTTTCTAAAACCATCCTATTACCATTTTCCTTCATAATTCTATGAAGTCCTATCACATAGGTTTCGCTAATTTCTTAAGTTGTTCACAACTTAAATGTAAAATATAATTCATCAATTGTTTCTCTAAATTTTTTTAGTAGAATGGTCATTTGACTTAAGTCAGTACTTACTAAAATGATCAAAGATATGTTGACTTTTCTAATTTTGCATAACATATACTGTACTACTATAAATAAACGTGACATCAATGCTTATTTACGTTCACAAAAAATTACGTATATTACCAACAATAATAGAATGTGTGAAAAAATAGTGATGCAACAACCATCTTTTATCGATTTTTTGGTTTAGGCAAAATGACTAGTTTTCATTTACATTTTTTGGTTTAGGCAAAATGACTAGTTTTCATTTACAGTACGAATCGAACCATATAGCTGGTTCGATTCTTTGAAAACCAACCCATCACTATGAATGGTCAAGCAACATGCTTCGAATGGGTTATCCAGTCCAAACAAACCAATTCGGCTTAAATTTCATATTCCTAGTAAGAACCCATGAATGTGAGGATTTTATTTTCCTCAACTAAGGTGTCTTGTCTAGGAGGTTTCAAATCAAAGCATACCAGATTACGATATTGCTATATAATTCACAAGGTAGTTAGTCTGAACTACCGCATCAAAACATATCTTGTATCGATGCGGTAGTTCAATACATAATATGATAATGTCTCACTTGACTTGAATAAAAATTTCATTGATGCTTTCATAAAGAAAGTTTTACTTTAAGAATTATTCGAATAATTGTATATATTTGTCAAGAAATCGATGCAATTACGGAATTTATTGGTGGTATTAATGACACATTAATTTGCTAGCTCTTTACAAAATTAAGCCACATAGTTGTTGTATATAAAGGATTTCAAAGTCCAGACACAGTTGTCGTTCAAACTAAATAAAAAACACAAAAACATGGATGCCACAAAATTTGTGTTGGTTTTTGCTGTTCTCATTGCATCCAACCTTGTGCATACCAAAGCTTATGGTAAATCATTGTTTCAATAATTTTTGTACATCTACTACCCAATTCATTCACCTATATAATAAAGTAGTGTTACTTATGTATATTCCTCAATATTTTTTCATCTTGTACATAAGTAACTTATTTTTATTTATTTTTGACAGAAACTAAGGCAGCATTTGACTGTATCAATCATGCGTGTAAGATCAATGATGGAACTTTCTCGCACCAACTATGCGTGATCCAATGCCATGCCATGGGATTTAAAGATGGTACTTGTCGTGGAGATTCTTTCATTGGCCGTTATGGCCAATGTTGTTGTATAGGATGATACTACTTTCAATTATATGCTTTGATCATACAAATCATAAATATATAAATAAAGGATTGCTCAGTTTAATGTGGATTTCAAAATGATCCACATATAAAAAGTATATTAGCCGGAAGATAGCGATTGTCATGAAAGTTGGTTAGGTAACTTAGTTAAACTATTGTAACCAGCTAAACGGGAACAACATATACAACGCAAGAAGAATAAAGGAAATACTTAGCTTGCAGATCTTAAAACGGTACATTTGTAATAACCGGTGAATTGTAGCAAATTTACTGTTTTGACTCGTCTAGTGTAAAGATGATTGCAGAAAATATGCAAAACTGTTGCAATTTGGACATCATGCATATCCCTTAGTTTCACAAGCAAGATCATGCTATTTTAAACTACTAGTGAAAAAAACATCATTAATGCTTAGAACCCTTTACATGCTGCTACCAATCCTAGGTAAAGATAGCGATCAACTGGTTCATGATCACTACCATCATCACTCGCGCTTTCTGTTTCCATGCGTTCCTTCCCCTTCAATTCTCTGTTGTCCTCTTCTTCATTGTTGTTACCATCCTCAGAAGAAGTGTCATTGATGGTATGGAAGATGGTGACATGACTCTCTTTCGGGAGACTTTTACTAGAAAAACTCTTGTTGTTCGTGTTAGAGAGCGGAATGAGGGATTTTGATTTTGGGCTTGTTGTATCTTTTCCTAAACTGTATGTCGTTGAGAGTTTGCGCTTTATACCATCTCTTTCTTTCACTAAATCACTGAGTTGTTCCAACACTTCATTGGTTGATGATCCCTCTGCTGCTGCTTTTTTCTCGAGCTCAGAGATTGTTCTATCAAATACTTTCTTTTGAAGCCGAAGGGAACTCTGCAAAAAAACATATCATACTTACTTAACATATATGCGGTTATCAAACTTAAAGCAAACCAACATGCCACTGGCCTAATGGTATCAAATGTGTGATTCAACCTACTCTCTTTTCAAGAAAGTTTCCAAGATTTTGGTATTGAAGCTTCTTTTTCTTCCAAAATACACAACAAAATCGAACCAAGGCTGCTACTAATATCAACAGAATTGTTTCTATGAATAGAAATAATCGAATTGCTTTCTCGTTACCTGTGAAACAGAAGTATGAGTGTTAACTACTTTAATGGTAAGTAGAGTCTCACATTAGTGGTTTCTTTACCTGTATAGATGCTAAGGCGCCTAATTTCCATCCCGGAACAGCTTGATTCAAGCTTCTGAGCTGATGAAATAAAATTCTTATGACGATATACAAATCAAAGAAGCAAATTATACATAAAGTTATGAGGTCGTTACATGTGCTAAAGCATGAAAGTGGTTCGCCAGTGTCTGCATTAGATAAAATAAGAAGTAAGCACAATCATATTGATTCGACGTAAAAGTGGTTCAACAAAATTTGCCAAAACTTACTTCGGATAGAAAGAAAAGCAAGAAGTATACTTTCATCCACAGTGTAGCGCCTTAGATTATTATTGTAGAATGTTGGCCCAATTTACGGATCTTTAAATCAACGATATACCAAAAATATTAAATAATCTCTATTTCTAAAAAAGTGTTGAAATAATCTCTATTTTCTATATATGTGTTATCATTGTAATCGATTACAAGTTCTAATCTATTTATAAGAAATGAAAAGGTACAAAATAAGAGTTGTGTTGGTTCGGCAGAACCAACAGTCATGTCCCTTTGTTTGTAACTGCAGTTATTCCAGCGAGTTGACTTTTTTATGGTTGACTTTGACTTTCGGGTTTGACCCTCTAAATGGGTAGAAAATGGGTAGATTGGGATTAACCCAATATTCTCTCCCTTAATCACAATCGCTGCGACGTAGATCTTTAAGTCTTTTGAAGTCGTCTCCATTTTGCTTCCTTTAACATTTGCTGCAATATTGATCGAATTTTGGAATCTCGTGCACTCCCTGCTATCTTTTGCGATGTTTGCACTCTCTCCGATTTCGGCACTCTCTGCTGTCTTTTGCGATGTTTGCACTCTCTGTGATTTCTGCACTCTCTGTTGTTTCTACAATCTCTGCGGTTTCTGCAATCTCTGCTATTTCTGCAATCTCTGCTGTTTCTGCACTCACTGCGGTATGCTCATTGTATCATTTCTCTTCAGTTATACTACCTCCGTCCCATATTAAATGTCCACTTTGATTTTTCAAAGTTTTTTTTATCAACTTTGACTTTAAATACTTTTGATTATATTATATAATACTTGATGCAAAATACATGTATGAATTGAGTTTTAAATGTAATTTCGTTAGATATAATTTTCATCAAGTATTATATAATACAAACAAAAATATTTAAGGTCAAAGTTTTGATCTTTTATTGTGTGTCCTAGACTGGCGGCTTTGTTTACAAGAGTTGTGAGTTTTCCTGTAAAGGTGTCGATTGTTTCATCTTCCTTCATATGTAACAACTCAAGTTCAAATCTGAGTGTTTGAAGTCTGGCTTGTTGTACTCTTTCTTCGCCTAAGTGTCTAGTTTTCAAAGCCTCCCATATTGCTTTAGGGGTTTTGTGCTTTGTTATTTGAAGCAATTGATCTTCGGGTAAGCCTTGGTAAAGGTATGCAATAGCAGTTTTCTCTTTTTTCTTGTCGGGTTGAGTTGAGTCTAATGGCTCTATCGTTTCCCATAACCCATTTGCCTCTAAAATGATTTGCATTCGAATTGCCCATAATGAGTAATTCGCGGGTTTTAAAATCGGGCATTGGAATTGAGGAGTAGTATTGTTTATACTAACTTCCTTCTTTCCACTATCACCTTCCTTCGTCATATCTCTAGGATTTGATAAAAATAATCTCCTAAAATTCTAACATGGGTGTGTTAAAAGAAATCTAGCGTGCTTTTAATGTTTTGTGTCTAAAATGACAATCAAAACTCTATAGGACTAGTTTTAATCCAAAAACTATCCTCGGATATTGTATATTCTAAAATGAATAACCTAAGGTTAATTTTTCTTTAAAATTATTCCTAATAATATAATAAGCAATGTAATCACTAGGTTATTATATTTCTAACAATCCTTGAAAAATACTAACTTAAAATTAAGAAGTATCTTTTCCTATACCCTTATATGATATATCAAATGTAAATATACTATATAAGAAGTAAATGAAAGTGGAGGGTTGTATTTGCGAATTTTGGAACCTGGGGGGGTTATTAAACCCGTAGCCCTTTTATATTGTTGGTTCCTTTGGTGATGCCCTAAAATACTTTGCGCCTCTTTTTTCTTCTCTCTGCTTCTGAGATAAAACACGTCTCTTTTGAGACTTAAAAAACGCTCCTCTTTTTTTTTGTTTCTCCTGATGGTTGACCGCCGGTTGTTGGGCTTGGTTAACCGCTCTTTATTCTTCTCCGGTTGGTATGTTCTTCGCGAGCACTTGGAATCCCACAGAAGCAAACCTAGGGTTTCGTTGAATTGGGGATTTTCTAACCGTGTAAGATTTGGATGATTGGAGATTAAAATTGAATCAATTGATGATTCAATTTGGTGTTCTGGGCTTGATTCCTCAACGAACAGGTGTGTTTGTTCCTTGTTATGAATCGATTTGATTATTGCCCCTTGATGATGACTTAGCGTTATCCTCTCGATGTTATTTTTCTGTTTTGAATCTTGGGTTCGGATTTTTTTTACCGTGCCTAACCTTTGATGATTCTGGGTTAGGGTTTGTTTCGGTTTGATGTTCTTAACAGATTTTGCAAAAACAAAAGATGAAACCTTTTGATGCCGGTTGAATTAATCACAAAGGTGATTAATCCCTTGGTGACAAAACTGGGTTCTCTTTGATGTAGAACACAATAAAATGAATTTTTTGATTATTGTTGTTCGAATGGTTTTGCAAAAAAAATTTACCGAGACAAACTTGTATTGATTCAAAACATGGATGTAAAAAATCTTGGTATATGATGATGTTGGCTCTGATACCAATTGTTGGCCCAATTTACGAATCTTTAAATCAACGATATACCAAAAATATGAAATAATCTCTATTTCTATAAAAGTGTTGAAATAATCTCTATTTTCTATATATGTGTTATCATTGTAATCGATTACAAGTTCTAATCTATTTATAAGAAATGAAAAGGTACAAAATAAGAGTTGTGTTGGTTCGGCAGAACCAACAGTTATGTCCCTTTGTTTGTAACTGCTATTTGGCAGTTATTCCAGCGAGTTGACTTTTTTATGGTTGACTTTGACTTTCGGGTTTGACCCTCTAAATGGGTAGAAAACGGGTAGATTGGGATTAACCCAATATAGAATAAGTTCCACAATGAACATGTTTCAGTATTGAATAAGGAAAGTCCGATTACGTCCCACATATATATCTCTTAGAAGTAAAGTTTTATCACGCAGCGAAACTAGATTACCAGGATAGCTTTCAGACCAATAAACAGTTCCTGTTGCAGGAACCAACAACGTGACAATAGATTTCATTGGCATCATTGCTGAAACATAAGTGTATTCATCAATTGTCCGGCTAATCTTGCCATCCATTATTGTCTGAGATATATAAACTGCATAGCCAGAGCAATCAAGAACCGGTTTAACTTGAATCACTGCATCCCGGATGTCTCTTCTAGGAAATTTGTTAACAACCCCAGAAGGCGAAATTGAGTATAGAAACCCATCCAATGAACCAATTGATATCGAACCTGCAAGTCAACCCACATTAAAAATATCTTAAAAATAAGTTTGTTTACATAAAATAAATATTTCATTCGTCCCATTTAGTTGCATCGTTTTTAATTGTAAATATGATGGCTTTGTGTCGTTTAACCATGTTTTAATGACTCTAACATGACATAAAGTACGTTGGTGCTATATGCAAAACAACTACTGTATTAATAAAAACCATTCAAGCTGCAAAACCGAAGGACATATGCTAAAATTACCATTACTATCAGCAACTTGTGCAGAGTCATTGGTACTTAATGGCCCAATACTTTGTTGCCATAAAACGGTCCCACTCAACACATCAAGAGCAAGAATAACGGCTTTAGCTGGCATAGTAACATACAGGTGACCTTTGTTTCCGGCAGTAATAGTGAAGCTCTTTCCCAATGAGCTAAAATCCTGAATCCACTTAAACTGAGGACTACGAATCGACATTGATTACAATTCTCCATGATTATTAGAAATCTATATAAAAAACATCAGAATGATCAATTACATATATGCGGCTACTTAGAAAATAGAAAAGTTGGCAAGAGAGCTTACATATAAATTAGATTCGCAATAATCAATAACGGGGACTGAAACGAAATAGCAGTTTGTGACATTTTTGCTACAACCATACAGGTATCCCATTCGGTTAACTACAGGCTCAATACTCTATTTCAGTTTCCCCTCAAACATGAAAGCAAATAGTCCTAGTCTATTAAAGTTGATGAGAATATAAGAACTCGATATACTAATTGCCAGCCCAATAATCTCATTCAGCCCTTTTAAACCAGTTTCTGGACCCAACAACACCTTCCCAGCGGCTGCAGGAGGTCTAATGTTCCTAGTATCTATTTTTAGTAAGCGGTTCTCAGCAACCAAATATACCTACCAGCAAATACATTTCATTTATCAATACTAACAAAAGTAAACAATATTACTACTTTTGAAATTTTAGCGTTAAACTAATACTACCATTCTTGCAGCTCCAAAAACCGGGCTTATACCCGCATTGCATGTGTAGTTGAGAGGAATTCTTTTCAAAATCGAGCCGTTGCTTTGGAAAAACAATAAGTCCTTTTCTAGGCATATGTAAACACTCCCATCCTCGCCCATCAGAGGATTTGACAGCCTTACGTTGGCGTGACATGTCTGTCTTTCTACATACAACAATAAAATTGGTTAAATCTAAAGAATAATTAAGGCTTTTTTTTTTTTTTCAATATAATTCCAACTATCTTTTATTTCTCGGTCCTTTTAGCCATTGCACTTTTTTGCACATAGCCGATTTCACATTTTCTTGATTTTTGGTATTTATTAATAAATGCTCACAAAAGTTAAATGTACTTTCACTTTTTAGTCGTTTTAGACTTTTAGCCGATTCAGCATTATGTTGCTTAGTTTTTGGTTGTGTGTCCTTGTGATACAAGATTGTATTACCAACAATAATAGAATGTGTGCACATAATACACACAATGATCGAAATTTGAAAGTTCAGTACACACAATAAGAAAAAAAAATAGTTGGCTAACGCAATCGCAAAAAGTGTCAAGTTCGATGCATTTTTTTTTTTGTCATTTACCTTCATAATTCTATGAAGTCCTATTACACAGGTTTGGCTAATTTCTTAAGTTGTTCACAACTTAAATGTAAAATATAATTTATCAACTGTTTCTCTAAATTTTTTTTAGTAGAATGGTCATTTGACTTAAGACATACAAACTAAAATGATCAAAGATATGTTGACTTTGCTAATTTTGCATAACATATCGTGACATCAATGCTTATCTACGTTCACAAAAAATTACGTATATTACCAACAATAATAGAATGTGTGAATAAATAGTGATGCAACAACCATCTTTTATCGAATTTTTGGTTTAGGCAAAATAACTGGTTTTCATTTACAGTAACAATCGAACCATATAACTGGTTCGATTCGTTTAAAACCAACCCATCACTATGAATGGCCAAGTTAGATAGCTTAGATTTTTTTATTTATTTTTTTATTATTATTTTTTTTCATTTAGTTAGAATTTTTCATGTATTTAAATGTAATTTTTTTCTAGAACGTTTACCTCCTAAAATTCGAAAAGTTAATCCAATAATTATTTATACAATATAGTCTAACTTTGTTAAGTTTGCGTAGTAGATACTATAAGGAATTACTACTACAATAAAACAGTACATGCTTTGAATGGGTTATCAGTCCAAACAAACCAATTCGGCTTAAATTTCATATTCCTAGTAAGAACCCATGAATGTTAGAGGATTTTGTTTTCCTCAAACCATACCATATTACGATAGTTCACAAGGTAGTCTGAACTACTGCATCAAAACATATCTTGTATCGATACGGTAGTTCGATATATAATATGACTAGCTTATAGACCCGTGGTAACCCACGGGTTTTTAGATGAGATCGTGAAAAAAAAATTAGTGTGTGTAAACAAAGTAAGGAAAACCTACAAAGTAAACAGGATGAATCACTTATTCGAAAGGAATATCAACTAATAAATCAATGATTGTATAGAGTACAATGCTTGTAACAAAGAATGTAATAAACGGCCATACACGCGTGCTCCAATCATGATAATGTAGATGAAAAGCAAATCTTGAAATCCTTGGTAAAGCAATGAGCATTTGTTGATAACCTAATAAGCATAAGAAGAAAGTGTAAGTAAAACATTTTGTGTGATTGATAATATATGTAAAATCATGAAAATGGCATAAATCACATCATATTCCAATTGGTACATATCTATCGATACGTGATCATAGACCGTAAAGAACCTCTTTGTAGACTACATTTGTAGTAGTGTTTAATAAATTACCATCCGGATCCGAAATAACAACCTTCAAACCCTTTTTGCTTTTGACGCGTGAAAGAGACACGTATAACTGTCCATGTGTGAAAACAGGACGTGGTAGGTACAAACCAACTTTTGAAAGTGATTGACCTTGGCTCTTGTTTATCGTCATGGCAAATGAGACTGATACAAAAAATTGTTTGCACACGATCTTGAGCGGTAAACGTTTATCTGACGGAGTAATTTTCAATCTTGGTAGTATAACCGTATTTCCAAAATGTGTTCCGTTAATTATTTGGGCTTGAATTGAAGATCTTGTTAATTTAATAACTTGAAGCCTTGTCCCATTACATAATCCTTGTGACTTATTAATGTTTCTAAGCAATATTATTGGGACACCCACCTTTAATGCAAGCCTATGATTTGGAACATGTGAGAATTTTAATCCGTTGATAAATTTTGGTGATAAATTCTGGAAGAAATTTCCACCGCAACATCTAAACCCATTAGGCTCATCATCAAATATGATACTACCGCAGATGATTATGACCACATTCCTATGACTAATCTGGGAATGGAAGACCACGTCATTAATAAATTGCTTTAACATGTAAGTCATAAAGGATGTTAAAGAATTAAAATAAGCACGCTATCGTAAAGGACAAAGATTTGCAGTGGTAACTTGAAGGAAGTTGCATGCATATTTGCCAAAAATAAATTCGCAGCCGTGGTGGGGATAACTTTTATAACTTACCTGATTTTGTAAGTAGTAACTTGATTATATCGGAAACAAAGTCGCGTTACATTAATGTAGGAAAAAAAAAGATTACTTGAAAGTTAAATTAGTATAGTTGTTACTTGTTAGTATAATGAATTTATAGTCAGATAATTACAAAAATATTTACACCAACTATTCCAAGTCTGTGCTTATAATCAAATTACATCCGAATATAGATTACCTCTATATCACTGAATAAACACACGAGTCACCCACTTGAATGACAAAATATATAAATATGAAGCTGCTCTTAAAAAATTTAGTACAAAGTGATGCATCATTTTTCTATGACCATAATACAATTATAGGAGTAATTAATATCAAAAGCTAAAGATTTAACTATATTCATGTTATTAAACCAAACCCAACAAAAATAAACCACTTTAAAATGTAAGACATTCTACCAAAAATTCAATAGATGTTGGCATCAAAGAAGGAACACCCCTTGCCTAAAGGTTACAGACGATCTCACTGAAAAATTACTTATTGCTTTCCATGATCCTAAACTTGCACATGCTTTTACTTACATATGCTTCACAACTAACGACCTTAACTACCCAAACAATATTGCATGAGAAGGCTGCTTGGACTCCAACTTGCACTTATAGCAGGTCAAACTGTATAAATATGGAGTTAAAGGATACGTGTCAAATAAATGGTTTGCGAGTTGTGCACTCTATTAGCATAACAGAAATGATTTTATTATATTAAAATGATATGAATATTTATTTATTTTGATACAAATGTTATAATTAAAATCTTACTTGACACGCTAAACAATTTCTAGCGATATGACTTTTGGGACAAAAAGAATTTGTAAAGTTTGCGTAGTAGATACTATAAGGAATTACAATAAAACAGTACATGCTTTGAATGGGTTATCAGTCCAAACAAACCAATTCGGCTTAAATTTCATATTCCTAGTAAGAACCCATGAATGTTAGAGGATTTTGTTTTCCTCAAACCATACCATATTACGATAGTTCACAAGGTAGTCTGAACTACTGCATCAAAACATATCTTGTATCGATATGGTAGTTCAATATATAATATGATAACGTCTCACTTTGGCTAATAGAGACTTGAATAAAATTTCATTGATGCTTTCAAAAATAAAGTTTTACTTTAAGAATTATTCGAATAATAGTATGTATTTGTCAAGAAATCGAGGCAATTACGGAATTTATTGGTGGTATCAATGACACATTAATTTGCTAGCTCTTTACAAAATTAAGCCACATAGTTGTTGTATATAAAGGATTTCAAAGTCCAGACACAATTGTGGTTCAAATTAAATCAAAAACACCAAAACATGGATGCCACAAAATTCATGCTCATTTTTGCTGTTCTCATTGCATCCAACCTTTTGCATACCAAAGCTTATGGTAAATAATTATTTCAATCATTGGTAAATAATTTATGCTCAATATTTTTGCATCTTGTACATAAGTAACTAATTTTTATTTATTTTTGGCAGAAACTAAGGCAGCATTTTCCTGTACCAATCATGCGTGTAAGATCAATGACGGAACATCATCGTACCAACTATGCAAAACTCAATGCCATGCCATGGGATTTAAAGATGCTACTTGTCTCGGAGAGTCTTTCATTCGTACTTATGGCCAATGTTGTTGTATAGGATGATACTACTTTCAATTATATGCTTTGATCATACAAATCACAAATATATAAATGAAGGATTGATCATAGCAGTTTAATGAATTTCTTATCACAGTAGTTTAATATCAGCTTAGTTTAAAGTCTATGAGTTCGAAAGTGTCCCATCATTTTTTTTCCTCAAAAACAAGAAGAAAAATATGGAAGTCTAAATTGCTCAATTTAATGTGGATTTCAAAATGATCAACATATAAAAAGTATATAAGCTGGAAGATAGCGATTGTTAGACATGAAAGTATATTCAAAGTTTTAAACTTACGTCATTAGACATGAAAGTTGGTTATGTAACTTAGTTAAACTATCATAACCAACTAAACGGGAACAACATATACGACGGCAAGAAAATAAAGGAAATAGTTAGTTTGCAGATGTTAAAACGTTACATTTGTGATAACCGGTGAATGGTAGCAAATTTATTGTTTTGACTCGTCTAGTGTAAAGATGATAGCAGAAAAATATGCAAAAGTGTTTCAATTTGGACATCATGCATATCCCTGTGATAGTTTCACAAGCAAGATCATGTAATTT
Source organism: Artemisia annua (assembly GCA_014162995.1). Classification (NCBI taxonomy): domain Eukaryota; kingdom Viridiplantae; phylum Streptophyta; class Magnoliopsida; order Asterales; family Asteraceae; genus Artemisia; species Artemisia annua. The sequence goes on from LBNU01013833.1 coordinate 212,464, forward strand.
CAAACTACTGTAGTGAAAAAAAAAATCATTAATGCCTTAGAACCCTTTACATGCTATTACTAATCCTAGGTAAAGACAGCGATATCCTACGAAGACCCATGCCACCACTATGCACATCATCAACTATATTCACTTCTTGCGCTTCTTGCACAACTGGTTCATGATCACTACCATCATCACTCGCGCTTTCTGTTTCCATGGGTTCCTTCCCCTTTGATTCTCTGTTGTCCTCTTCTTCATTGTTGTTACCATCCTCAGAAGAAGTGTCATTGATGGTATGGAAGATGGTGACACTCCCTTTCGGGATACTTTTAATAGAAAAACCCTTGTTGTTTGTGTTAGAGAGCGGAATGAGGGATTTTGATTTTGGGTTTGTTGTATCTTTTCCTAAAGTGTATGTTGTTGAGAGTTTGTGCTTTATACCATCTCTTTCTTTCACTAAATCGCTGAGTTGTTCCAACACTTCATTGGTTGATGATCCCTTTGCTGCTGCTTTTTTCTCGAGCTCAGAGATTGTTCTATCAAATACTTTCTTTTGATGCCGAAGGGAACTCTGAAAAAAAAAACATATAACACTTAACATATATGCGATCATCAAACTTAGAGCAAAACCAACATGCCATTAGCCTAACGGTATCAAATGTGTGATTCAGCTTACTCTCTTTTCAAGAAAGTTTCCAAGATTTTGGTTTTGAAGCTTCTTTTTCTTCCAAAATACGCAACAAAATCGGACCAAGGTTGCTACTAATACTAATAGAATTGTTTCTATGAATAGAAATAATCGAATTGCTTTCTCGTTACCTGTGAAACAGAAGTATGAGTGTTAACTACTTTAATGGTGTGTAAAGTCTCACATTAGTGGTTTCTTTACCTGTATAGATGCTAAGGCGCCTAATATCCATCATGGAACAGCTTGATTCAAGCTTGTGAGCTGTTGAAATAAAATTATTATGACAATATACAAATCAAATAAGCAAATTATACATAAAGTTATGAGGTCGTTAAGTGTGCTAAAGCATGAAAGTGGATTGCCAGAATTTGCCTTAGATAAAACGAGTGGTGGTACCCGCGCGTTGCTGCGGAATTCTTTTGTTGCCGTTAGCTACTTAACGTGAAGTTAGTTACCTAGGACTGACTTTGCAATTGATGTATAACATGAAGGACCATTTATGTAAATTATGTGAGGACTAAATTTGCAATGAACCGCTGAGATGAAGGACAAAGTGTGTACAANAATGGTATCAAATGTGTGATTCGGCTTACTCTCTTCTCAAGAAAGTTTCCAAGATTTTGGTTCTGAAGCTTCTTTTTCTTCCAAAATACGCAACAAAATCGGACCAAGGCTGCTACTAAAATCAATAGAATTGTTTCTATGAATAGAAATAATCGAATTGCTTTCTCGTTACCTGTGAAACAGAAGTATGAGTGTTAACTACTTTAATGGTATGTAGAGTCTCACATCAGTGGTTTCTTTACCTGTATAGATGCTAAGGCGCCTAATTTCCATCATGGAACAGCTTGATTCAAGCTTCCGAGCTGTTGAAATAAAATTATCATGACAATATACAAATCAAAGAAGCAAATTATACATAAAGTTATGAGGTTTTTACGTGTGCTCAAGCATGAAAGTGGATTGCCAGTATCTGCATTAGATAAAATAAGATGTTATAAGCACAATCATATTGATTCTACATAAAAAGTCGTTCAACAATATCTGCCAAAACTTACTTCAGATAGAAAGAAAAGCAAGAAGTATACTTTCATCCACAATGTAGCGCCTTAGATCAGTATTGTAGAATAAGTCCCACAATGAACCTGTTTCATTGCTGAATAAGGAAAGTTAGATTATGTCCCACTCCCGCATATATTTTTCATAAAAGTAAAGTTTTATCACCTAGCGAAACTAGATTACCAGGATAGCTTTCAGACCAATAAACGGTTCCTGTTGCAGGAACCAGCAATGTGACAACAGATTTCATTGGCATCTTTGCTGAAACATAAGTGTATACATCAATTGTCCGGCTAATCTTGCCATCCATTGTCCGGCTAACTTGAATCACTGCATCCCGGATGTCTCTTCTGGGAAATTTGTTAACAACCCAGAAGGCGAAATTGAGTATAGAAACCCATCCAATGAACCAATTGATATCCAACCTGCAAGTCAACCCACATAAAAAGAAAATCTTAAAAATAAGTTTTTTTACATAAAATAGTTATACTTTTTCATTCGGCTCATTTAGTTGCATACTTTAACCATGATTTAATGACTCTTACATGACACAAAGTACGTTAGCATTATATGAAAAACACCTATTAATAAATACTATTCAAGTTGGAAACTGAAGGACATATGCTAAAATTACCATTACTATCAGCAACTGGTGCTGAGTCATTGGTACTTAACGGCACAATACTTTGTTGCCATAAAACGGTCCCGCTCAACACATCAAGAGCAAGAATAACGGCTTTAGCTGGCACAGTGACATATAGTTGACCGTTGTTTCCGGCAGTAATAGTGAAGCTCTTTCCCAATGAGCTAAAATCTTGAATCCACTTAAACTGAGGACTACGAATCGACATTGAATACAATTCTCCATGATTATTTGAAATCTATATAAAAAACATCACAATGATCAATTACATATATGAGGATACTTAGAAAATAGAAAAGTTGGCAAGAGAGCTTACATATAAATTAGATTCGCAATAATCAATAACGGGGACTGAAACGAAATAGCAGTTTGTGACATTTTTGCTACAACCATAAAGGTATCCCATTCGATTAACTACAGGCTCAATACTCCATTTCACTTTCCCCTCAAATGTGAAAGCAAATATCCCGAGTCTATTAAAGTTGATGAGAATACAAGAACTCGATATGCTAACGTCCAGCCCAATAATCTCATTCAGCCCTTTTAAACCAGTTTCTAGACCCAACAACACCTTCCCAGCGGCTTCAGGAGGTCTAATGTTCCTAGTATCTATTTTTAGTAAGCGGTTATCAGCAACCAAATATACCTACCAGCAAATACATTTCATTTATCAATACTAACAAAAGTAAACAGTATTACTACTTTTGAAATTTTAGCGTTATACTAATACTACCATTCTTGCAGCTCCAAAAACCGGGCTTATACCGGCATTGCATGTGTAGTTGAGAGGAATTCTTTTCAAAATCGAGCCATTGCTTTGGAAAACCAGAAAGTCCTTTTCTAGGCATATGTAAACATTCCCATCCTCACCCATCAGAGGATTTGACAGCCTTATGTTGGCATGGCGTGACTGTCTTTCTACATACAACAATAAAATTGGTAAAATCTAAAGAATTATTAAGGCTTTTTGCCATATAATTCCAACTATCTTTTACTTCTCGGTCCTTTTAGCCATTGCGCTTTTTTGCACATAGCCGATTTCACATTTTCTTGATTTTTGGTATTTATTAATAATGCTCACAAAAGTTAAAGGGAAAATTCCAATTTTAAGCCTAAAATCGAATTTAGAATCACAATTGAGTCAACTTTTATACAATTTCCAATTTTGGTCATGTGCGACCCGTGCGACTGTGCGACTCCATACATTACCCGACACGTGTCCACTTTGATTTGATATTTTGTTTTTTATTAAGATTATTAAAAGACCATATTACCCTCTTTTAAATGTGTAACACGTGTCCATTAAATGTGCGACTGTGCCTACCACATTGCTCGACCATTAAATGTGCCACCTAACTTTCCACCCATCTTTTCCGGCTAACTTTTTATTTCCAGATTCCAGCGACACATTCCGGCGAAACTCAATATTTTATTTCCAGATTCAGGCTAGACTTGATATTTTCCGGCCAACTTGACAGGAAATTTTAAACTTTTATATCCTAACATTTCTTTTAATAAAAGTCTATATCCTAACATTTCTTTTAATAAAAGTTGCAACTTTTTATATCCTAACATTTCCACCCATCTTATCCTCCACTTCGACAAAATGAAATCAAATATCAAATCAATCTTAGTGGTTGCTGCATACGACAAAATTAGAAGATATTTATTTCACAAAATTAGAAGATATTGCATTTACGAACTGAAATCAAATGAAGATATTTGCTTATCCTCCACTTCGACATATTTTTTTTGCTAATTCATCTCTAGTGGTTGCTGCATATGCCAAAAGAACAAAGAAAAAATGGATTGATCTTCTCTCTATGCCAAGCCATCGTTAACCGCCGGATCTGTGCTTATACCACCATCACCATCATAACCGCACCCGGATCTGTGTTTATAATGAAAGATCCAACCGGATCTGTGTTTATAATGAAAGATCCAACCGGATCTGTGCTTATAATGTTGGGATCCAACCGGATCTATCTTTTTATTTTTTACTTATCTCGGTGGTGGTGGAAGTTGGTGGTCGATCAACGGCGGTGGCCGGAATTTTGAGAGAGAGAGAGAGAAAGTAATGAAAGTTTGAGAGAGTTATGTGAAAGAGGAGAAGGAGGTGTTGTTTATGATAGAGGGTAATATGGTCTTTTAATACACTTAATAAAAGATAAAATATCAAATCAAAGTGGACACGTGTCGGGTAATGTATGGAGTAGCACAGTCGCACAGGTCGCACATGACCAAAATTGGAAGTTGTATAAAAGTTGACTCAATTGTGATTCTAAATTCGATTTTAGGATTAAAATTGGAATTTTCCCAAAGTTAAATGTACTTTCACTTTTGAGTCGTTTTAGACTTTTAGCCGATTTAGCATTATGTTGCTTAGTTTTTGGTTGTGTGTCCTTGTGATACAAGATTGTATTCACAAACTATCTTTTAATGATGGTTCATATGTTGCAGGAACATGAGATCATCAATGGCTTACAGGATTATTTTATTACGCTTCATGAAACGATATGATGGAGATCATGAGTGACTTACAGGGTTATTTGATTAGTGTAAAGTGGTCGGTCAAATCATGTTTTACCTTCTGTTCTTATGGTAAGGTTTATGAGAAATTACTTTTTGAAGTGCATTCATGATTCTTTGACAATTTATATAAGCACAAATAAAAGTACAAAAGCATTGATGTCATTCTTGGAAGGGGCATTAGATGCAACATATTAATTGACCGTGTAGAATTGAGATAGGTTTTAGAGTATTTCTTTCTTGATCGATGGGTTGTTTTCTAATGAAGAGTGAAATGCTAATATTTGTTTTCGTTATGTGATAATATTTGTTGTTCCATGCTTTTTTATTATTATTATTAACAGAACTTAGGATCCTTATGTTTTCAGTAAAATCAGATATATTTGTAGATTACATTAGTCGACTACGTTTGTAAGTCCATCTTTAGTTCTTATAACCATTGGTAGTACTTAGGTGGCTAGAGAATTTGTGAAAGCCTTTATTAAGCTACATTAGTGGCATCTAATAATATGGAAATCCATTGTGTAGAACCTAAACAGATTAACACAAATGAGTATCAACTAATCTTGTAGGTTGAAAACTGGAAGATATCTTATTCACATGAGTTCAGCTCACATCTGGTGAAATTGAGGATTGTAAAGTTGTTGACATGGTTAGTGGTAAGTCAAAAGGTTACGGTTTTATATTGTTTTAACATAGCAGTGGGTCATAAAAGGTGTTGAAAACTGTAGAAGAAAATTGGGAATATGGTGACCAATTTCTGATGCAGGTATGGCAATATCGAGTACAACTTATTTGTTCATTTTATGTTTACTAAAGGTGACTGAAATTAGAAAATAACGCACACATTGTTTTTCTATGCAAAGACATTTGTATTGGGGACCNAAAAGATATATAATATATATGAAGAAAAGAGCATTTTAAGATAACTGATGAACATATACATACCTTGTTAATTAACTTCTTCTGGTGTCAGTGCCTCTATTTGTGCATCAACCTCTGAGTTTTAGACACAAGTTGTTTTAAGTAAATGTTTAAAAGATTCAATCATCTATAAAAAAGATATATAATACAACTGATGAACATTTAATAAAATCTGTTGACATAAATAATGCGTAAAAACGTTATTTATATTTTTCGATATCTCTACGTTTTGACGATCACAAAATGTAAAATCATTAAACGTAAGATTACTACGTAAACAAGTATTAAGCTAGTTTATATCACTATATCCAACTTAATCACTTAAGGTATGAATAAACAAGTGCTTAATACATCTCATGATCAAAGGGGTATTTAATTAATTACTACAAAGTTTATTTAATTATATAAACATATTATATACTAGCTTCATAACCCGCCCGATGGGCGGGTACGCTTCATAAAATTGTTTGATAAAAAAATATTGCTCATCTATTATATGTAAACAAAATATATGTTTGAGTTTATGAGGGCTATTTGGAAGTAAACAAATTGAGAAGATATAATACACTGGTCATATATTATTAAAAACAACTAATGATAACCGTCATATTAAAATAATAACATAAACTTTATTCATATGCGAAATAATACTTCTTTGTATACAACGTTTGTGGTGTAGTTCGCGTTTTCGCCATCTTTGTCACAACAAAGAATCTTCAAACCTTTTTTCGTCTTCACTCTTGAAACGGAAACATATAGTTGTCCGTGTGTGAATACCGACTTATGTAGAAATAGGCCAACCTGAGACAACGTTTTGACCTTGGCTTTTATTAATCGTCATACCAAACAAACTTGAACAGGAAACTGTCTCCTATTCAATTTGAATGGCATTTTGTCGTCCGTAGGTGTAATGATCATTCTAGGTCTTGCACATACATTACCTAGTTTTCCACCTGATATTATCTTGCCTTCAATGATATTCGTTCCCATACGTTGGATTTGCAACCTGGTACCGTTGCATAGTCCGGCCTTTTGATCGATGTTTCGCATACACATGACAGGTGCACCAATTTTTAATGTTAACCGGTGGTGTGGAAGTCCAGACATTTCTATAGTATTTAGAAAATCCGTTGTGTATATCTGTTCATCGAAAATTGTATCCATATCATTTTCCTGATATCTTCATTTGAATGCTTGTTTTATTTTTTGGTAAAGGGTTCTCCATCCTTGTCACAACAAAGAACCTTCAAACCTTACTTCATCTTTACTCTTGAAACAAAAACATAAAGTTGTCCATGTGTGAATACCGGCTTTTGTAAGAATAGTCCTAACTTTCGATAGTGTTTGACCTTGACTTTTACTAATTGTCATAGCAAACCAAATTTGGACCGGAAACTATCTGCGATTCAGTTTGAACGGCATCTTGTTATCCGTAAGGCTAACGACCATTCTAGGTATTGCACATATACTACCAAGACTCCCACCAGATATTATTTTTGCTTCAATGATATTCTTTCCCATCCGTAATATTTGCAATATAGTACCATTGCATAGTCCTGCTTTTTGATCTATGTTCCGCATACACATAGCCGGTGCACCGATTTTTAATGCTAACCTGTGGTGTGGAAGGCCAGACATTTTTATAGTGTTTAAAAAATCCATCGTGTATGCTTCATCGAAATTCGTATCCACATCAGCAACACCGATTGAGTCAGAACGTTCATATACTTTCTCCTATACGGGAATTAGACTCATCATTCGTTCATTTATAATGTCTACAAATTCGTGTGTCGATTTGATCAAATAAACAGGTGTGGTGAATTGTTCTGCTGCACCTGACAGTACAAAAGAGTATACTATTGGTTAGGTAAATGAAAAAGCATGAAAATGAGTAACATATAAGTATTCAATGTATGTTAGTATACCTCCGAGTCTAGAAACCCATTCTTGAAGTAAGATATCACATCAGCCTGTTCAGACAATGCATCACACCTATATGTGTGACTATTGTTGTTATGGCAGTATTCTGAATAGTAAATTTTAAACAAACATTTCTTGCCGATCATGTAATCCGGAAAATACGAAGACGGATCCATTTATGAACAGTAGTGTTAAAGAACATAACTGATGCCAATCCAGTCTCAATAATGAGACGAAGTGTTAACTTGAACCTGCAGAAGAGTATAAACATGTGTAAGAATTCTTGAATTAAGTAATGTAGGATTGAATATTTAAGCAGAGAAGTAATACACTGGAGCTGCTTGTACTGAACCATGCTTTTCACATTGAAAGGTCGGCTTGCGACTTTTATTCGGGCCAGCACCTTTAGCAGGTATGATATCCACTCGTCTGTTGGATTGCTTACACGTGGTGTATGCCCAACCTTCATCTTTCATAATTTTGTGAACGGTCGTGTAAACCACACATTGCGATCCCTACAATAAAAAAACAAAAATAACACATAAAATTATGACTTACGGGCTTAGTATCACGCATAGTT
>LBNU01013833.1:225888-248070 GCA_014162995.1 Artemisia annua
CAAAACCCATGTACATATAAATACCCTCTCCATCCTTGGAGAGGGTAAGCCTTCTCATAATCTCCTTTTCTTTTTTTTTTTTGGTTTTCTCTCTAAGGCTTCATCTCTTTCTCTCTCTAACTTTCTCTCTCTACATTTCTTTCTTTTCTTTCTTATGTATAACGAGCCATAACCACAAGTGAGAACGTGTTTGTGATGTTATCTAGTGTTCTACAATAACAAATAATAAAGATGGAAGGAATAGAAACATGTAAACAAAACACATAATAGCATTGAAACATATACATATAAATAAATAAATAATGCATTCCATTTAGATTATTGAAATATACCTGGAGAATTGTCGTTCATGCTCTCACTTGAAGCTTTTGACTGACAAACATGCAAAAAAAACACATGATCAGCTTTATATATTCATATCCGTTTAAATTATAAGAAATATTGAACATGTTTAAGGATTTAAAAAACCTGGAGATTTGTACTTCATGCTGCTACTTGAATCTTTTGATTGACAAACATGCAAAAAGGACACATGACCAGCTTCATTCATACATGTTTAAATTATAAGAAAGATTGAACATGTTTAAAGATTCAACAAACCTGGAGATTTGTTCTTTATGCTGTTAATTGAATCTTTTGATCGACAAACATGCAAGTAAAACACAGAATAAGATTGTAACATATACATATACAACATAACAAAATTGAACTCGTATAAAACATTGGAAAATACCTGTAGATTTGTTCTTCATGCTGCTATTTGAACCTTTTGAAAAAATGATACCTAACGTGTTTGATGGAGGATTAGCTGTGAATGAGTAATATATTAAAGATCTCTTTAAACATGTCATTGTTAGTTACTCTAGGATACTAAATTGTAGCTAAATTTAAACTCTGTCAAACATGCCATAGTTAGTTTTAATCAATTCCTACATTTATTATAGTAATCCCTTGATTGTAGGTGGACATTAAAGTGTTTGTAACATAAAATCAAACTTACCTTGCTTATCCCTTGATCATAGCCTGTGCAAATAAATGAAATTTCGGATTTTAATTGGAATTTTGAAATGAATATAGATAATTGATATGCCTACTAAGTAGTGAGTGTTTGTTGGACATTTATTCTAAGCATGTCTATTTTGTTTTGAAAGCTTTCAATACAAAAACTCGAGTGCTCTAGTGGTTGAGTCTTTGTTTGTTGTTCAAGAGGTCACGGGTTCGAGTCCCATTAGTTGCTACTTTTTTAAAAATGATAATTTCATGCATGAAAAGTGTGAGCCTAGTAGGCAATGACATGACATGGAGTTGAATATGTGGCAATGAGGTGGCAAATGTTAGAGGTTAATGACGTGTCATGGTTAGCCTATTATATAGTGTAGGCTTGTTTGTGCCATAAATACTTTTGCAAGCATTCCATATCTCGATTTCTTTTATGACCTCAAAACGAGGGGGACTATTCGTCAAGGGGAGCTCCAAGCTAATCGGGATAACCTTTTTGATGCTAACAAAAGGGGGAGAATTGATATAAACTCACAAAATACTTGTATATATACTAATTTTCGTTTTAATGAGTTTAGATTTTGTAATCATCAAAAAGGGGGAGATTGTTGATATAAATAATGCATAAAACGTTATTTATATTTTTCGATATCTCTATGTTTTGACGATCACAAAATGTAAAAACTTTAAACGTAAGATTACTACGTAAACAAGTATTAAGTTAGTTTATATCATTTTATCCAACCTAATCACTTAAGGTATGAATAAACAAGTGCTTAATACATTTCATGATCAAAGGGGTATTTAATTAATTATTACAAAGTTTATTAAATAATATAAACATATTATATATTTTTGAAAAACACTTTTGGTAATAAAGGAAAATGTTTAAATCATACTAAATATATGAATTCAAATTTTTAACCAAAATCAGTTAGTTTTTCACCAAATAAACTTTCCCCAGAAAAAGACAAAGTTTCTGGCCGTTACAGGTGGGCGGCCCCCTTAATTTTAAGGGGGCCGGCCATGAATTAAGGGGGCCGGCACGCTCCCTGTGTCAGAAACTTTGCCTATAAATACCACCTCAAATCTGGTATTTTTTCTCACCTTTTGCACTAAAATTTTCAGATCCAATCCTCTATAAACATCTTTCAAAACCCTTTGATCAGAATATTATTAATCCTTGTTTCAAGTGATTCAATCCCTCCTCATCCAAAGTGCAAGAGAAGAATACTCCTTCAACATCAAGTTTAAGAAGTATTGTAGAGTAGTAGTGTATATTGTGTATATCATTTGTGAAGGTGTGGTGTGCTTGTAATTAGATAGATCTAGGTGTGTTAGTTCTGAATAGAAGTTGTGTAAAGAAGAAGAAGTAGTGAAGAGGTGTGAAGTAGTGAAGAAGTTGTGGAGTGTATAAGTTGTGTAGATGTCGTGCTAAGTTGTGTAGTGGTGTGAGATTGGTTCTAGCTAGAATTAGAACCCGACATTTAGCTTAGTGTCGTAAATACGTGTAAGCAAAAGTTGTGTAAGATTTTCTCCGCCATAAGGGAGCTTGTTGACATAGTGAAAAAAACTCCCGAGTTAGGCGCTCGGGGAGTGGAGTAGGACGAAGAGGAGATTCGTAGCCGAACCACTATAAATCCTTTGTCTCACGGTGCTATCTTTCTAACCTTATCTCTTTACTTACTTATTTATATACTTGTCATTATATACTCTTGTAGATATAGTTGTTTATAATTGTGCAAGTAAGTTGAGATCACATAAAGCTAGAATCGAAGTTTTTGATAACCAAAGTTTTGTAAATTAAAAGGACGTAAAACTATTCAACCCCCCCTTCTAGTTTTCCACAAATTGATTAGAATAAAAGCTCACTTCCTTGAGGACAAGCAAATCCCAAGTGTAGGGATATTTGATAAGGATTTATTTGATATATTTTAAGGGGTCATTTAAGCATAAAATCGTGATTATATGATCAAATATTGCCTCAAATCTTTTCATATTTTAGGTACTTGGGACGTGATTTCTGCAATTTGGAGCATTTTTGACGTTTTTGGGCTTAAAAGTGAAGAAAACAACAAAGTCGTGGAAATACTGTCAGGAATTACTCCTGACGGCGTCACGCCTTAATAGGTGACGCCGCCACTTAAAGAATCTGGAGCATTGAAATTAACACACGTCGCTTCAAAGAACTTTTTGAAGGTTTTACACCTGACGACGTCATGTGTATTTGGATGAATGGCGTCTAGTGTTAACTTTATACGCAGAAGACTTAAAAAATGACTGCGTCAGGACTCAACCTGACGACGTCAGAAGATAAAGAAGGACGGCGTCAGAAGGTCGACTTGCACATGACGAAACCCTAAAAACGGCGATCTGACGGCGTCGGGATTTATAACCTTACGCCGTCATCCTTGTAAATCTATATATACTTTTCGATTTTTCATTCATTAATGTGACACTTTGGAGACCTAAACCCTAAGTCGAATTTACAGCTTTTGTAGGGCTTTTTACAGCCTCTTTTCTTCCATGTTCAATTGAAGATAAGTTTTCTTTTAGTCATTCAGTATGTCTATGTATTGTTTGATTATTTGTTTATCTTTTCTTCCTTTTAACATGCTAGCTTAAATTAATTAGTGTTTGCTTAGATCTAATGAAACCTAGTTATTGATTATTGATGCGTTGTCTATTGTTTAGTTGATTGCCTCACGTTAGGCTAAGAAAACTGGCTGATCTCCTTTGCGTAACTAGCTTGAACGTCTTAGAAAACGTAATCGTGTCTGCACTACGGTTTTTCTCGTTGTATTTAATGCATGAGTTGATGTTAATGATCCTATGATAGAGTACTTAACGTGCAGTTGTAGGAGAAATTGATATTCATAGAGTTGGGGAATGTAGCACACCCCCACGACTGGTATTAAGGAATACAACGCTTCAACTTAAACAATTGCACTATGACATTCAACAATTCAATAAAAGATAACTAGGGAGTAATTATATCTAATAAAACACGCTTGTCTCACTATAAGAAGTTCACCACTTTAGTTTTATCGTTCTTTTTATCTTTTTGTTTAGTTAGTAGTTTTTGGGTTAGTTGACTAGCAACTAATTACGCCCATTCATCTATTAAACGAGATTTTATTTGCTTTCATAAAAACTAAAAAAATACAAAAAAGAATCATCCCTCACCTTTAGGCTTAAATTGTCATATACTTCTACCTAACGATGTTATTCCTCTAGAGAACGATCAATCCCCTAGACATACCTATACTACACTACAACGATCATGTACACTGCCCGGAGGATTGCAAAGCTTCTTAAGATCCCTTGAGAAGTAAAACCTTTTGTGAGGTCTTGCGATCCCGCATCACATTTCAAAAAAAATTTGTAAAAATTTTTTTGTCAAAATTTTTTTTGAGCTTACTTTGAAAATTTAAAAAAATATGCAAAAATATAACCAAAAAACATTTTTTTGTATATTTTTTATAAGTTTTCTTAATTCAAATTATTTTTTGAATATTTTTAAATTAAAAAGTTAATACCAATATTAATTAAATAGTTAAATAAATAATAAAAAAATTAAGAGACTAAATTCGTGATATCACATAAACCACAAGGACCACATTTTTAAACATAAGAGGGTATTTATGTCATTTAAACCATTTAAACATTAACTTGACGGTCAAATTAACAGAAAGATTAGTTAAAAGATAAGGGTTAAGGACTTAAAAATGTATCATATTTGACTCTTTTTGTTATTGTGTGTAATGAACTTTATTTTTTCTTATTGTGTGCACTGAAATTTCAAATTTCGATTATTGTTTGTATTTTGTATTTTGTATCTATTCAGTCATGTAAAATTACCATTTTACCCTTTGAAATTTGAAAATAGTAAAGGTAAAATGGTCACAAAATACACACAATAATCTTAATTTAAAAGTTCAGTACGCACACACAATAAGAAAAAATAAAGTTCATTACGCACAATAACAAAAAGAGTCAAATATGATACATTTTCAAGTCATTAACCCAAACCATAATGAGAGGATCCGCAAAAGAAGTCTTAAAGACCGACTAAATCCGTGAAATCCGACAAACCACATGGACCATATATGTAATTATTTCTAAGGTTAAACATGACGTGAATGTAAAATGTGAAAATTTATGAAATCTATAACTCGAGGGATATATTTTGCACATTTCTCTTTTTGTTATTCTTATTTATTTTTATCGTTTATATGAACCCCAAGCAGAGTTTTCTTGAATAGAAAGTTAGCATATCATATTTCATCTTCTTATATCAATACCACTGGACTGATTAAACCACACAATTAAACAACAAATCAAAGATGCCTACAGACATTGAAGACGAGATCAAGGACGAGAAGAACCCAAGACCCTTGGATGAAGATGACATCGCGCTTCTTAAAACCTATGTATGACAGAAACCCTAATCTTTTTTTCTTGTTTTTTTATGGTTGATTTTGATAAAGTTTTGTTCTTTGATGTAAAGATTTGGTTTTTATGATGTGGGTTTGTTTTATTAGGTTCAAGATTTAGTTTTTATTGATTGTGTGATGTAAAAGATTTGGTTTTTGGGGGTTTAGGTTGAAAAGATTTGTGGGTTTGTTAGGGTTTTGTGTTTTTTGTGGATTAGGGTGTGTTTGGGATTGTGATTTGAAGTGGGTATTAGGTTTTTGAGGTTTTTTCTAAGGGGGTGTTTGGTTAAGCTTGTTTGTGGGCTTATGGGGTTATTTGATTCCGGATTATATTTCATTAAGAAGAATTTTCTAGCTTATTTGCTTATATATGCTTATTATGATATAATAATTATATATAAGCCCGAAAAATTTGAGCTTGTGAAATATGAGCCGAAATCACATAAGCCCACAAATAAGCTTTGTTGTTTGCGTATAATGGAAGTAAATATGCAATCTTTGTTATTAGGTGGAAAATTAGTTAGAGGTGTAGCTGTGACAATATAGAAGATATACAGTTTTTAGTGTTTGGGTGGGTTGCTTATTATCTGAGAGAGAATTAACAGGAAGTTTGGGCTTACTCGTTAAAACTGTGCATTTTTGATGTGGTTTGCTATTACAGATAATTAGTTTTGAAGGTGTATGTATCCAAACTGCTTAGTTGGTTCTTCAAAAATCAATTAGCAAGACCAAACACCCCAACAACTCACGATCTGTTATATCAAAGCACAGCAAGTTGCAGTATAAATAAGCAATTCTAGACACCCCTTATTTCACCCACAAATACATAATCATAAGCTGTTTGTTTCTTTAATACACTCAAAACTTTATTTTTTCTATCTAAAACGTAGCCAAGCAAGTAGACAGAGATATATAAGCAATGGCGAACACTTCCTAGGTGGTTTTGCATAGAAGCTTCAAAGGTGCTTATATCATAATTTTATCTCTTTTGTCTCTTAATTAGCAGCAATTTTGTGAAACACTCAAGATTGTTACAGCAGAAGGAAATAAAACGTTCACATTTGGATGGAAGTTTGTTCTTTTATTTGATAAGATATTAGCAGTTTATAATTCATTAGGTAGATATAACGGTGTTTCATAGGGTTAAGATTTAATCTTTGTTGATTGTATGTTGAAAAGATTGTAGATTTGTTTTTTATTGGGTTGATGTTAGTTTTGGTGTTCGGGAGTGAGATTTGAAAGTGGTTATCTAATTGTTGAAGGCTATATAGTTAATGAGTTGTTGTGGCAAATTTGATTCTGATTATTTAGGTTATTTAATATGTAATGACTTAGGGACTGTTAAAGACAGGGGATTAAGACTACTTGTAACATTTTCGGTTTTGATATAGAAGTTGATTAGTTTTGAGCATTTGGATAGAATCAATCTTATATGTATTATGTTGGTGTTTGGGATTGCATATTAAAGCTGTTTATTTGTTTTTAAATACAACAGCAAAGCAGTTTATAGCGTTTTTGAGATTGTATTCCAAACTGCTATTTGATTATCTACGAGTGAAATAAACAGTTTGGAGTCGCTTTAGAAAAAAAGCAGCAATAAGCAATTCCCAACGCCACTCAGTAGCTTTGGGAGTTACCTATTAAAAGTTCAAACTGCTTATGTTTTGATTATCCTAACTTTCAAACTGCTTATAAAGTTATATTCTGATTATCTTAACTTTCAGTTCTTTAAATAAGCAATGCTTATGCCAAACACTTGAGAGTTTTGTCTTTTGTTACGGTAGAAGCAAGTCCAAACCGTATCTCATTCATTGCGTTTTGACATTGTGTTAGAGTTGATTATCTACTTTTGTAGTAATGACTAAGATGGACTTACATGGTACATTATTTTTGCAGGGATTGGGGCCTTATTCAACCAGCATCAAGAAAGCTGAAAAGGATGTAAAAGACATGGCCAAAAGGATCAATGATCTATGCGGTATGTTCACTTATTCAGGACATCCTACGTATATGAAACTATGAAGTTTTTTGTTCCTAACATCGATTTCCTCCTAAACCATAACAGGTATTAAGGAATCAGACACTGGTTTAGCTGCACCTAGTCAGTGGGATCTTGTTTCCGATAAACAAATGATGCAAGAGGAGCAACCTCTTCAGGTTCAAATTATCTGTTAATCATTGAAAAAACGCTTCTTATCTTTTTATTCTCTCTTTCTGATCACGAATGTGGTCTCGTTCTTGCAAGCAGGTGGCTAGATGCACTAAGATTATCAACCCAAATACGGAAGATGCAAAATACGTAATAAATGTCAAGCAAATTGCCAAGGTATACAATTGAAAAGGCTATTTTTAGTTTTTTCCTACTACTAGATGAGGCTTGAGTTCGTTTTTTTTCCAAGGGCTGTTATGTTTATATTTGAACCAGTTAATTTGACACGCTGTTTCTGTAATTTTTCAGTTTGTTGTCGGGCTGGGTGACAAGGTTTCGCCTACTGATATTGAAGAAGGCATGCGTGTTGGGTATGTTTTATCTTTCTAACTTATTTATGTGACCAGTATTGTTACTGTTTGTTGGGTGGCTTATAATGTTTGTGGTTAATTGCAGTGTTGATCGCACTAAATATCAGATTCAGATCCCATTGCCTCCCAAGATTGATCCTAGTGTGACAATGATGACGGTGGAGGAGAAGCCTGATGTGACATATAATGATGTTGGTGGATGTAAGGAACAGATTGAGAAGATGAGAGAGGTGTGCAACAATTGCTACATTTGTATCACCATGTGCATCGTTTTTTATTTGCTTGTCTAATTTATCTTCTTTAATGTGACTGCAGGTTGTTGAGCTACCTATGCTCCACCCTGAGAAATTTGTTCAGCTTGGGATCGATCCACCCAAAGGTGTTCTCTGCTATGGCCCACCTGGAACCGGCAAAACACTTCTAGCCAGAGCGGTTGCTAATAGGACCGATGCATGTTTTATTCGTGTAATTGGAAGTGAACTGGTTCAGAAGTATGTTGGTGAGGGAGCTCGTATGGTTCGTGAACTTTTCCAGGTTAGAAGCAAATTCCAAGTCATATTATCATAACACATTTTTTTTTAAAATGTAAAATACCGACATACTTCTGCATTTGTCCAGTTTGGTCATTTGTAGGAAAAAAAACTTGTAAATTGGCTTATAAAAATGATGACGCTTATATCAATATGTTTAATTTATGTATAAAATTTTAGATTTAGGCATAGCAAGTTGATATAGAATTATTAGAAATACGAGTTACAAAATGATTAGAACGGGACTAAGTTAATTCCTGAAGTGATAATTGATTATTTCTACTGTTATCATTGAAAGAGTGTCCAAGTGACAATAAAAAACTAACACTTGACTTCACTTCACTTCACTTCACAGATGGCACGGTCAAAGAAGGCTTGTATTGTTTTCTTTGATGAGGTTGATGCAATTGGTGGTGCACGTTTTGATGACGGTGCTGGCGGAGATAATGAGGTTCAAAGAACTATGCTTGAAATTGTGAATCAACTTGATGGTTTTGATGCTCGTGGTAACATCAAAGTTCTTATGGCCACAAATAGGTATATGTTTACTTGTACTTACCACTTTTGATTGACACTATTCTTAGAATCTTGAAAATACTAATTTGGGTATTTGCAGGCCCGATACACTCGACCCAGCCCTGTTACGACCCGGAAGATTGGACCGAAAGGTTGAGTTCGGATTACCAGATATGGAGAGCAGGACACAAATTTTTAAGATCCATACCCGAACAATGAACTGTGAAAGGGATGTTCGGTTTGAGCTTTTGGCTCGCCTTTGCCCTAATTCTACTGGTACGTTGCTTATTCCTTACATCATTGTCAAATGTAGGGCTGATATTACTCTTAACCCTTAAATTTTGGCAGTTTAACCCGTAGACCTTTTTTCATAGTGGTTGTTCCCGTAACTCTTTTTTTTGGCTTATTTTTTAAAAATAACATTTACTTATTTTTTTCTGTTCTTAGACGACCCAAATATAACTTGGGGGACGATTATCCACCTTTTAATATAAATCAACTAATTTTAAAGCTTAACAATGACATGATTTTGAACTTAAATGTGTAGGTGCCGACATCAGGAGTGTGTGCACTGAAGCGGGAATGTATGCAATCAGAGCACGAAGGAAGACAGTGACAGAAAAAGATTTCCTTGATGCAGTGAACAAGGTTATCAAGGGGTACCAGAAGTTCAGTGCTACTCCTAAATACATGGTTTACAATTGATCTCGGCCTTGATGTTTGATCTGTTTGCAACCTCCATCAGTGTTCTTTTGTCCAAGGTCGAGTTCACAGAGGTGCCATTGTGATTTGGAGTTGTTGGAATCTATCTTGGGGTTCTTAAAGTTTCGTCGAGTTTATTTCAAAGTTATCGTTTTAGAGCCTGAACCTTTGATACCTGTGTTGCAACGATTGAACCTTGTATCAGTAGCTTATATATTCTGCTTCAACTGAGAACATTTATTTTATGGGTTTCGTCGTAAAGTAACAATGTACTCGTTCTAGTGTTTCATTTAAGCTTTGTATTAATTTACTTATTTAATTTGGTCATTTATGAAGTGTCTTGTCATGCTAGTCACTCGGTCATCCCTAATAACCTGTTGAACCAGTAAACAGGCTAACATTAGACATCTAGATGGCATTTATTTTGAACTGTTCTACAGGGCAATGTCACAAAAAATAGCTGATCTACTTTTAACAAATGTACTTCGTTCATTTCTAGTGTTCAAACTGTAAAAGGTTACAAAGTCGAATGTTTTGGAGTTAGCTTGTACAAGTGTCCCTAAGTTGGCAACTGGGCAGCAAAGTTTTTGAATACTAAGCGCTCGAACTGGAGGTTTTAATCTCTTTATGATAGTACCTACGATGACATGCTAGATAAGAGATGGGAAGGGATCCATTGATGGATTTTGTTTGTTTGAGGGCTGTGAATATTATGAAATTTTGTAGTTGAATGATCAGACACACTTAGGCACAATACAACAATTTTGAAATAGTATTCCACACATTGACATTAGGACTACTATAGCATATTTTTGCACGGGGTGATTCGTACACCACCCAAATCACTTGGCATGCTGCAACTTGTGCTGTGTGGAGTATTTCGATGTGCACAAACCACTATTATGTTTTTGCACAAATTCAAAACTAGACCATAGTTTATCATCTTGCACTTGGCACATCCGCACATGCCACATTCAAAGCTCAAATTTCCATACAGATCTTGTCAAAAGTAAAAGAATAGTATAGCATATCATATCATACAGCTTAAATGGAATCAAATCTTGTTATTTTTACCATTAAATTTATCTTGCAGATATAAGATATCCCAACTGTTTCTTATCAAATATAGAGTTGCCTAACTGAATAGGAACACATGATCAAATTCAGATATGTTTAAAAGATTGACTCCAAAATTTAGAGTGGTTGACTAGATGATTAGATTCCAATTCTCATTAATATATGGATTATGTTCCAATGACACGTATTCCAAACCTTGATACCAATTAAATTAACCAAACTGCCTGCTAGTCAAAGCAAATAAGGGGACATCATCACATTGTGTTCCTAATTGGTTTTGTCCCTTTAGCAACATTCCAATATTTTACTTCACCATCTACTATACGCATCTCGACCACCCTGTGATGTTACGCCAACTTGTACAGTACAAGAAAATCCAGCTGACCTCTACTCGGTTTCCATATAAATACAGCTTCTGTGAAGCTTCTTTCCACATATCTTATAAACTTATAAATATAAGCTTATAAAGATAAACTTTTGATCATGGCTTACTCAAAGAGAAATAGTAATGGTCTAACAAGAAAGTGTGCTTCTTTGGTCAAAAAACAACGTGCCCGTCTTTATATTGCTCGTCGGTGTGTCACTATGCTTCTTTGCTGGTACATCCAAGGAGAGGATTAGCACTCGTTCTCCCCCTTTTTGAGACATGCATATATATACTACTACCCTTTTTTGCCTTGTTCTACTTTCACACCTGACTGCTGACGTTATCTTTCTAGTACCAACAAGTATACACAACTTTTTTTCTTGCGAAAGCAAGTTTTTTTAATCACTCATTACATCCAATTTACTCCGGTCTGGTTTGGGCTCTCTCTCTTAACATTCGCCTTTTTTCTCTTTGTTCCCTTACGGGTTTTTGGGCATATGTATTGGAAAGAACTTGCAAATTTTAACACAGAATGGAATTTTGGACATGCCAGAATGAGAGATACTGACATGCCATCAAGATGGATGGTTGATGGGAGGTTATACATACCACTATTTCTTTTAAGATTTAAAGATCTTACTGTTCTCTCAATTGTATGAAAATTTTTTCCATGGAATATATATTAATTGTAGAAAATAACTTCTTGTTCCCTGTTGTGTACTACACTGTTTCTTGGTGCAACAAGTGCAAAGTTGTGTGAATAACAAAATTTACAAGTGCTTTACGAATGGATGTGATCCTGAGATGAATAACAACAACTTGCTTATTTGTTATTTGCAAACATTCCAATGTACTTTCTCATTAGTCCTGTTTAGGCGTTGTCCTTTCTTTTGTACTTCCAAGTCCTTAAAAAAATGTTGTCGTGTTTGGTTCCTTTCGTAACAAGTAATCTCGATATTTCAATCAAAATCTCAGATATAACATTTTTATACATACAATTGATGTTTATATATAAGTTCAGCCAGCGTTTTTTGTGTCGTAGGGGACAGATTTCATTGCTAAAAGCCGGAATCAAAGCGTTTTTTGCTACAAAATAACACAAACACATATGCATCTTTTACCGATTCAGACGAAAAAAAAAAGTTAATTGACTAAAAAGTGACAAAAAGAACCCCATATATGCATCAAAAACTATTTTTTTTCTTTCAAAATTCTGTATAAATTGGAAGAGTCATGACAGATAACTAAAAATGGGCATTAACACGTGGGTGTAGGGCTTTTTACCGATTGATCCCGAGCTTTTCACGAGCGGTTCGGCTCGTTTTCACCCCTAGTTGTAACTGTTGGAAATTAAAATAAGGTTGTAAAGTTTCAATTAAATAGTTTTTTGGAAAGGTTTCAATTAAATATTGATTTACCTTACAATATAATGAGTATGGTGGGGGTTATTAAAATAGTCTTTGATAAATTATTTTGGTGAATTAGTGGCTTAGTAGAGAGAATGAGTCATGGAACTAAATCACGTGTACATTCATGCAGCATAAATCGGACTTTTGAGATAGAGGGAAAGAAGTTTTTCAACTGCCAAAATGATATGTACAAACTATGCCCACCTAATATTCGAGTCATGTTTTCTGCTCCGCCAAATGCATTGTGTTGTGATCGTTTCGCTGACGACATACAAAATGGGTCTGCATCGAATCCTGGGGTGTTTACGTGCGGAGGCTCACAGCGAATAGACCACATAAAAGCCTTTAAGGACAAGGAACTATATTCCCGTGCAGATCTCCTTTATTGCTGCGTTTTGGTATCTATTCGCTTATGTTTGTGGGCGTTTGCTGCAAGTGTACATGTGTCTAATCGATTACTAATCGGGTACTTCTTTATGTTGCTGTTTCTACTTATATTGCTACTATGTGAGTTCATTTCCTATTAGTCGATAACGTAAATTGCTACTTGATTATATATTCTGTTGTTGTGATCTTGTTGCACAAGTTGGTGCAACAATATGATATGAATATATTCAACAGTAACATTTTAAGTGCAGGAAGATACACTTCCTGTAAAAAATTATACAGTACCAAGTAAATATCACATAGACCAACAAACAAAAGCGACAAATGTGTACGAGTACTTTCCTTCAAATTATAAAGTAAATATCACATAGATGCAGAAGTAAACAAATAAGAATGCAACTGTCTTTAAAACAGTCAACCCAGGCATCAGTTGCCCTTTTTTAGACGCTAATAGTAGTTGCTACAGAAAGCATACGAGGAAAAGCAGAGAGGATAGAAGAATGTTAATAGTATAGTGCATAACTCTAAGTTATGTAGTTGAAAATCCTAATATTTGTCATTGGCATGTGATATTAACCATGGGTTATAACTTAAGTGTATATCCTTTGATCACCTGCAGGTTAAACTTGATACCTTTGCTACTGTTTTTGGTTTGCTATCAATCATGAAATGAAGTATACTAAAATACTTTACCATAGATTGATGTTCAAGACAAATATCTGTTAGTTTGACTTTTCTGGTCAAGATTTATATATCTATTAAATTCACAATTGATAGCAAAATTGTTGTACATGTAATGAAACCTATCTTAATTTGAATTTGAATAATTACAAATTTGACATGATCAGCAATCACCTCCAGCTTGCACCAGACACCTGACCCAAAAAAAAAAAAAAAAAAAAAAAAAAAAGAGATTGAACATTTTTGTTCTTCATTGCGAAAGAAACATCAGCACAACCAGAATCCATAACAAGAACAACTGGTGTACCCTCCTGCATCAGTTGAACAAGTCGTCAACAGATATAAACACAGCAATAGATAACCTCAATCTTCATATTCATATATAAACACGGCATTAGGAGCTCGGGTTACAAGATTATAGAGTTAAGTTGGTCTCATCTTTAACATACATTTTCATTGGCTATTCAAAAAACATTAGGATTTCAATGTTGATATCCAGGCCATTCAGCAAAACATGATTAAAGCCAATTATGCAGATTTTAAGGAGCAAAGAAATCATAGAATCAGCATTAACATATGTTATTTTATCAAGTCTAACTTATTTACAAATAACCTAAGACTAACATTATCCATGAACTTCTTGCAAACAAGACGAAAATTATTGCAATTTTCATTAGACAAATGAGCATATAATTCAAACTGCATATGCAAGTGCCAGACCAGCTTATCTACTCAACACTCTTGGATGTCAGTTGATCTTACAAAATATCTTCTTGATTTATACCACTTGATATGTTTAGTATAGTAATTGATTTTGAAATGGAAAATTTAATAATATCTTATGAAATCCAAAATATAAATAAAAGTAAAACGGATTAAGAGAATATAAAGAAAGTACCTTCAACAAAAGTGAATTGTGTATTGGCTGTATTGGCTCCTTTGGGCCTTTAGCGCTTCCCAAAATCAACACTGGAGCACGGTACAAGAGACTCCAGCTGTGTGTGCTTGCTTCATTTATGTCCGTATATCAAGACCCGCAAACGAAAAATACTACCCGGAATATGAACGTTCGTAAATTTTCTAAACATTCTAAACATCCAAGCTCTTCAGGCAACGTTTCAACTTTAAAACAATCTGAATGACTGAGATCTTTAAGACGTTTCATGTTAGATACACTTTCTGGAATATCTCGTAAAGCTATACACCGCTCTAGGGTTAGCTTCTCTAAGCTTTCTAATCGACCAATATCCTTAGGTAACTTCTCAAGATACGAACAATTTCTTACTTCAAGATATTTCAGTTGTTTCAACATACAAATGCTATCTGGAAGACATTGAAACTTTGTATCGGACAAAATTAGCTCCTCTAGAGATTCTAATTGACCAAAATCCTCAGGTAACTTCACAAGATTATAACAATCTTGGAGTTTGAGAGATTTTAAATGTTTCAACATACAAACACTATCTGGAAGAGACTGAATATTTGTTTTGGACAAGAATAGCTCCTCAAGAGATTCTAATTGACCCAAATCCTTGGGTAACTTCACAAGATTATAACAATCTTGAAGTTTGAGAGATTTTAATTGTTTCAACATACAAACACTATCTGGGAGATGTTGAACAGTTGTGGATGATAACATTAGCTCTTCAAGATATTCTAACCGGTTAAGGTCCTCAGGCGCCACTGGAATATAGCCTTCAAGTACAAGCTTTCTCAAAAACTGTAAACTGCAAACTGTCTTTGAAAGATTTTCAAGGTTTCTACAAGCACAAAGACCCATAGAAATAACCTTATCAAGATTTCTAAACAATGGCGGCAGATATTCTTCAGAAAGACATGTAAATTGAAATACTTGCTTATTTTCAGAATGTAATGAGCATACTGTGTGCCTGGCAATGAGATGTAATTCTGATAAAGAATCAAGCTCAACTGATTTAGACAGTTTGTCAAACATAAAATATTTTAACCTCTCACATCCACTTAATTCTAAGTAGACAAGTTTTTTAAGACAACCAATGGGACCATTAATCTCTTCTAGATACAAACAGTCTTTAAGATCTAACCTCTCAAGCTTTGGAGTCAGCCCAAAGTCAAGGGTCCTCAACTTTGAATGACTGAGGTCTATGGATCTGAGCGTTGGACATTCTTCGGGCATGTGAAAGTCTACCAATTCACATCCTCTAAGACTTATGGTCTCAAGATCTGAAGTTTGCCCAAGGTCAAGGGTCTTCAACCTTGAACAATTGAGGTTGAGGGATTTGAGCTTTGGACATCGGAAGGGCATTCGGAGTTCTTCCAAATCAGTACAGGCTACAAGACTTAAAGTCTCGAGAACCTGATTTGGCCCAAGGTATAGTTTTCTCAAATTTAATTTATCTAAGCTGAGAGATTTTAGCTTTGGACATCCATTAGGAATGTGAAGTTCAATTAAATCACAACATCCTACAAGACTTAATGTCTCTAGGTTTAAAGTCAGCCCAAGGTAAAGTTTCCTCAAACTCGAATGATCGACGCCAAGATATTTGAGATTTGGACATTCATCATGTATGTGAAGTTCTATCAAGTCTCTACATTGTTCAAGATTTAATACCTCGAGATTTGGAGTCAGGCCAAGGTTCAACCTTCTCAACGGTGTATAACTGATGTCAAGGAATCTCAGCTTATTAAGAACCTATCATTAAAAAAAAAATACAGGATGAATATAGATTGGTGTACTAACAACCTAATATAGATGTACATTATCACAATCAATCTTGAAAAAAGCCAACCAATTACCACTACCTTTTCTTTTGGCCCATTCCATAGTTCAATTGAGCTAAAAGACATGTCAAGTCCAACAAGATTGTCTGCTTGAAATGTTTCGTGTAAAGACGAAAAAGGGTAAGCTCGCCAACAAAGATATCGTAAACCATCTGGAAAGTGCTGGCTAACTTTGCTTTCTTTCCAATTAGGTAGAGAACACATGTAAAGAACTCTAAGTTTCTTCATGTTTCTGAGACCTTTCATGACAGTTTCCAGATTAAGTGTCAATGGTGACAATCTTATATATTTGATTGCTTCATTACCCTGTAAGCCAAAAAGCAGTAATAAAGAAATAAATAATATGTCTCATACCTAATGAAAAAAAGTTAATTTTTTATCCACTTTACAATAGACTCGAACCTCACCAGATTATTAGCCAATATATCTTCAATCTCCTCGGCAATCCATAAATGGCTATGTCTTTTATACTCATCGAGGTGAAAACGTCGAACAATATTTCTGCCCATTTCTTCTATATGGTCATGCATGCCCAAGTCACCATGCCGAGATATAGTTATGAGAGATTTCTGCTCAAGAACTTTTATACCACTTATAGCATGAAATCCACAGCATTCAAGCACTTGAATTGCTTTGTCTTTCTGCTCACCTTTGAGTATGCATGCAACAGTTAGGAACATTTTCTTGTGATCATTTTCTAGACTGTCATAGCTTAATTCCAAAACTTTCTGAGTTTCCTCCAGTGGAATTTTTTTCAGTCTTTCTATGGAATCTTTCCATTCAATCTCATTTTTACCACGGAGAAGGGAACCTAAAATTCTAATTGATAAGGGTAGCCCAGCAGCATAACTTACAACTTTCCCTGATAGCTCTTCATAACCTTGAATTGGTAACTCTCTCCCAAATGCATACCTACTGAACAGGCAAACTGCTTCCTCATGTGACAACAGATTGACATTATGAATCAAGCTCACTCCGTATGCTACCAACACTTGCTCATCTCTAGTTGTAATGATAATTCTACTTCCCGGTTTAAGCCAACTAGGCTTACCGGCTAATGCCTCAAGTTGGTCTATGTGATCCACATCATCAAGAACAAGAAGAACTTTTCTACCAGACATTCTCCTCTTCATCATATTTTTCCCATCATGGACACTATCTAAACTGACGTGTTCATTTAACACAGCCGACAGTACTTGTTTTTGTAATATCTTCAAACCAGACAAAGTGGCTTGTGAAACTTCTCTGACATTTTCAACAAAGCTTTTAGCTTCAAATTCGATAGATATATGATCAAAAAGAGCTCTAGCCAAAGTTGTCTTCCCACTACCTCCCATCCCTTTGATCCCTATCATACGAACATCATTCAAACCAATTTCTAAACATGAAACAACATCTTTGACCCGGTCTTTCATTCCTACTAAGTTTTCATCAACGTAGCTGGTAAAATTCATCTCTAATGAAACCTCTTCAACAATTTTTTGGATGAACTTAGCTTCATGCCTGTATGTTATATAGGATTTAATTAGATTAATTATATTCCCAACATGAATGATTAGATGAAAAATCTATTACATACAGTTGTACATGGAATAATAACAGTCATTCAACCATATTTTATAGATGTGGCAAAATTGTAAGGGTCATGTGTATTGTGTAATGGGTCAAAATGGGTAATTTCTTATGTGTGTAGTTCGAACCGGTGGGTCGAATTGGATTAACCCGGGGCAATTTTTTTGCAAATCTCTTTATGTATTCAGAAATAAGTAGTTTTGTAAATATCGTAATAATCTACTTTTTGAAAATTTCCATGAATTAATAATTAAGGCGAAGACCTCATGGAACAAATGGGACATGGATACCAATTAATTATAACATATTTGTTAAATGTGAGGTGGCTGAGGACTTATGGCGTGTTTTCAAATCATCGTCGGGTGTTGATTCTAGGCCAAATGAAACTAACTTGAACCTGATCCATATAAAGTAATGCTCAACACTTAAGCATGCAAAGACGTGGCATCGAAGTTGCAGGGTGAGTGGCTGTTTGTTATTATGGTCTCACAGGAACCATAAAACATTCACAATCTCGGTAGGTGTGAACATGCAGTAAATCTCAGGTTAATTGAGGAAGTAAAGGTTGTTTTGTTTAACTGAATGGTCATGAGTGCAGGAAATTCTCTCTTGTTTGGGAGTCTTGGAGATATGGACCTCTTCATGTTTTTGCAACAAGATTGTTCTTTATTCCCTTCGTAACTCTAGCATCTTACAAGTTTTGGTGCTATACATTTTCCATTCATTTTTCAATAGAAAAGATAAACTAACCAGAATTGAACCATTTATAAGTAAACGGGTCAAATCGATAAAATCTGATTATATAAGGTGGATTGAGATCGTTTAAAGTTGAAATTAACATGATACGTCATGTTCACCAATCACGAAATAGATAATTGATTAAATGTTTTACTTTGAATGAAAAAAATAGAGCCCACGTATATGACTCCTCTCACAAAGTTGAACAATTACCATCATGCGTGTAAGGTTAAACGTAAGAGGATCCTAATCCATATAAGATCGCATGGATGATCCTTATAAGCGTAGATCACTAGATTGGAAGGAAAAAAAAATGAAAATATATTGCAAAGATATAATGAGGGAATTACCCATCAGCGGTGTTCTTCAACTCCCACCCAGCCAAATCTGCCGCTTCCGTAAGAGCATCTCTCCATTTCCCAGCAGCCTCGTATTTTTCATGTCTGGCAAAGGCTTCTCCAACCGCTCCACTTTGTTTACGCACTTCTGTGGGTTCCACATCATAGAATACGGGGTAAGCAGCATGCTCACTCGTCTTCTGGCACTCCATAATCTTGACAAGCTCATCTAAGCACCAAGACGAAGAGGCGTAGCTCTTGGAGAAAACGATGATGTAGAATTTGGAGTCTTCAATGGATCTTATAAGCTCATCACTTATTATTTTTCCTTTTTTGATTCTTTCATCGTCTTTGTATGTGTGAATGCTTTTCTGCTCAAGAGCGTAATAAAGATGATCAACGAAGTTCTTACGAGTGTCTTCACCTCTAAAACTCAGAAAAACATCATACTTGAAGCTCTTTTTAAATGATGATGTAGAAGTAGATGCCATTATTACTAAAGCAATGTATAAAATTAAACTGTTATTCGGAAAAATATGTATTCATATGAACTGATTGAAAAGAAACAGTTTGGATGAGGTGAATAACCCCTCAAGAGTACTGAATATTAAGAAGAAATAGAAGTGTGAATCATAATGTGATGTTGTTGAAAAAAAATGCAAATACGTGGTGAAACAAAAGACCTGGTCATATAAAATAGAGTTAACTTTACTAATTTAAAATTTGTGTTTTACACTTTTTTCGCCTTTCGTCCTTAAACTTTAATAATTACACCGTACATTCCTGTGATTGTCCATTTCTAACATACCAGTCCTTTGACCGAACGATTGTTATTTTCCTTCCGTTAAGTCTGATGAAATAAGGGCATTTTAGTCTTCTTACCCAACTTTTTCCTCAATCTCAAATTATTTCTTGTCTTTTACTTTTCTTTTAAATGAAAATCCAATTATTTCTAAAACAAAAACACTTAGGGTGCGTTTAGTTGGGGGAAAACAAAGAAAACAGAGATCGCGTTTGAATCAACGTTTTCCAATAAAATATTTTGCAAAACACAAAATCCCCTATTTCTTAACTTAACAAGGAAAACTACAAAACAAATTTTAGTTGTTTTCCTTGTTTTCCTTTGTAACCCACAACCTTCCTTCCCCTTTTCAAAATAGAAAATACAAACATCAACTATACGCGTTTTCTATATTTTCAAGTGTTTTGTAGAGATAAACTAGTTATAATGCCCGCGCACGCGCGGGTTTTTTTTAAGTCTTTTGAATGGTATATGTTTTTTATTTATAAAAAATAATTTAATCTTTGTTTTGTTTGATTTATGAGTTTTAATTATAGTTTTTTATTATTAAAAATAATTATTTAAAAAGTTTAATTCTATTGTTAGTTGCATCTTATCTATATTTTTTGTATTTATCTTCTACTTGTGTAGTATATCAACAAAACGAATTTATAAATTAAAAAATAATAATTAAAATATTACATAATAAGGAAATAATATTTTTTTAAAGTCCCCACTTGGGGTTTTGTTTTATTATATAAAATGTTTCCCTTCCGAAGTTTTAGAAAACTAGAAATAAAAAACAAGAGAATTTTTTCTCCAACTAAACGCACCCTTATTCTTTTAAAATCAAAGCAAAAAACATATATTTTTGTAAAATCAAAGGTTAATAATGAAATAAATACACAAGCAAATTAAAACCCTTAAACAATCAATTAAATCCAAGACACACATAGATTGGGTACAATCTGTATATACACCCAGTATGAAAAGTCAACAATGTCTCTCATCTTGAACCATTGTACAAGTGCATAGTGCGTGTATATATGTGTGTCTATGTACTTAACATTGACTCTAAGGAAATGTGTTTTTGCCAACAAATGTGTATAAAAAGTCTAAAATGGCCATCACGTGACCTGCACATGAGTCACTTAACGTTGTTTGTTTAACGGTCGTTTGATCAAAGGACCGGTTGTAGCCTCTCGTAAATTCCCGTACGATTAGTAAATACGTAAACTGGAATAAAGGTATTTCGTTATTTAATATCCCTTTTTTTTACGAGTGACAATNATGTTTTGTATGTGTGTCAAGATGTAAACATCCAGTAAAGTGTGTGTGTACAGGTGTTTTATGGGAAAACACCTAGGGTAGTTTTAGCCTCAAGGATCATTGATCCCTGTTATTGTTGAGTAACCGTGCTATACTTGATCACATAGCATTGGGGCTTATTGTATGTTAGAGTAGAGATGATGGCGAAGCCTTGTTGATAATAACAATGATAGTTTGATTATTCCGCTGTGCATTATATATGTTTATCATTGTTATTCATGCTTTATTGTTTATCCTAGATCAAGGTCTAAACAACCTAGAGTCCAAAACGGTCCTAGAACTTAAATGATGGCGCGTGCATAAGTTCTAACAAAATATACGTTTCGTTTAATTACCGGATACTATTTATATATTTCCCGAGCCTACGAAAATTCCCGAGATTGTTCACTAATATTATTGGATCGTAACCCGACCCGTGAAACTTGCCAAGTGGGCCCCCGTAACCCAATGGGCCTTAAACCCATGTACAAAACCCAACGGACCCTTATATTATTTTTTTTCTTTCTTTCCTTGTTGGGCCGAGCAACACAAGCCCAACCCAATACACCCTTTAATTTTTTTTTCTTTCTTTTCTTTGTTTGCCTGACGAGACCAAGCCACAAACGTCTCATTTTCTTTCGATTTCAACACACGACCTTGTTATATTTTTACATCATTCGATTAATGACCCAGCTAGCTTTCGAAAGTAACAAACCCCATTCAATTTCATGCACATTTGATACACTAACTTCGGCCAAAGCAAACCAACAAACTCATGTGAACAAAAATGCCAAAAACGTGGCAATGTATTTCTTGCAACCTCACAAGCTCACCAATTGCATCCATTCGAACACTATACTCATTATTTGGTGTCAGGAATGAATAGAATTCAGTCTTACATATTCTCTTGTTGCTAGAACTCGGTTGGCCAAAACTTGTGGTGCCACCCCATGCAAACGAGCCAACGCATGTCCTTGTAAACTTCTTGTGCTTATCTTCATTCTTAAAACTCACTATATAAACTTCCCATGCAACCCTAACTAATCTCACACCCTCAAACA
>LBNU01013836.1:0-35079 GCA_014162995.1 Artemisia annua
AATATTAACAGTTTCTAACTCATAAAAATAAGTTTTGACAGTTTTTACCTTAAGTTTCCAAAGTTTACACTTTTAGTCCCTACGTTTATAAAATTTGCAAATTTAGTCCAAAAATTACCAAATTAAAAGTTTAACAATTTTATTTTCTAAATAAGCTCAGGGTACTTAGAATAGCTTATAGAAACTGCTTAATAGCTTAAAAATCACTTATTTTCACTATTGGGCCTTAACGAGTTAAAAACAAAGCCCAATAAGAGTTTTCGATCCAATGGGCTTACAAAAGTTTTGGGCCTGGTCTTGGGCTTATTTTATGAGTCTAAAAATGTTATGAAAAAGTTTATAGGACCAGCTTATTGTTAGAGCTTATTGGGCTTCAATAAGCCCACGTTAACTTATAAATTTTTATAGGAAATCTGATTTGGTCACGTAGAAAAGGGTCGGGCAAATGGCTTATACAAGCTTATGGGGTCGAATAAAATATGCTTCCCCATTGTTTACCAAAGGGTTAACGAGGTCGAGCTATAAAAATAGTGGGTCGTGTTTTTAGATTTTAAATAACGAGGCCAAAGTGTTTGACAAAAATAATATTGAAACAGTCTCAAGACTTAGAAAAATATTCTAAGTCTTTTTCTTATACCACGAATGGGTCAAGGGGACTAGGAACGTGTGAGATTAATCATGTATACATTAATATTATGTTCGAAACTTTATGGTACTTGTTTGCTAACGTACAAAATATTGAGAATGTCTAATAATTTATGTGTGTTACGTTTATAAATTATGAATAATAAGGGTAAAGTGAACGTGTAAAATAACGAAATGAAAAACAAAGACAAAGTTGTCGAGCGACTTACTACACCTCTAAAAGGTGGTGAAATCTTTATATAGGGTTCGAATTGGTACGAGGTGTTCAAGGTACAATGGTTCACTCCTAGCAAGGTTCAAAATGAGCTACGTAGTTCCTCCTTGGATCACTTCTTTGGTTCGTACGCTAGGCAATCTTCTCGTCCCAAACTTGGCTTGCAATCTTCACGTAAAGTTATATTTGGTACGTTTATGTTTGTGTAGTGAACTGAGGATGCATGGGATCTTTATATAGGGAGTTTGTGAGAAGTTGATAAGCACAAGAAGTTCACAATGTATGTGTTGGCTCGTTTATGATGGGTGGCACCTCAAAGGTTGCCCAATCGAATGCATGCCACCAAAGGAATGTTTCCTATTACCTTTTGACGATCTCTGTTCATTCCCTGGTCATGTGATTTCATTTGGAGGTCATTGGTGTGTTTGTGAGGTCACAAGAGTGTTTTGGACACGTTTATAGTTATCAAGTATACATGGTTTTCTCGTTCCACTTTGGCCAGAATTTAAGTATCAAACGGGCATGGAATTGAACTTGGTTTGTTGTTCTTGATTGTTTGCTAGGTGGTAAATGGAGTGGTGTAAAAATATATATGTGTTGTGTGTCGAATGTAGAAGAACTAGGGTGCGTTTGGTCGCGACTGGCACAAGAGAAAGGAAAGAAAAAAAAAAATAAAAGGGTGTTGGTTTGGGCTTGTAAGCCCTTTGGGCTTGGGTTGTTCGTCTGGCCCAGCAGAAGGAAAGAAAAAGAGTTATAAAAGGGCTCGTTTGGTTAGCAGTTGGGTTTATAGGCCCAATGGGTCACGTAGGCCCATTTAGTTATTTTCACGGGTCGGGTTACGGTCCAATAATATTAGTGGGTAGTCTCGAGAATTTTCGTAGGTTCTGGGAATATATAAATATTGTACGGTAATTAAACGAAACGTATATTATAAAATATAAACGTTTAAAATATATTCGCGATAATTTAGACTATTTAGGTTGGTGTGCAAGTATCGTTTCTAAGCAAATGATAAATCACAATATACCGTTGTGATTTATATAATAAGTCATATGTAATAAAAAAAAATTTGTCACACGTAAAAGTGGGTATTTAAATAACGTAATAACTTGTGTGTATTTACTAACCGTTGGGGAAAATTACGAGAGGCTACATAATTACTCAACACATGTACGTATTTATTTTCTTTTGATAGAAGTATCGTTACCATTTATATCGTACGCTAGATCTAATGTATCTATGTATCTGATTAAGTGCTAACTGGTATTGTCAAGATTTATACAAAGCTAACTGTATGCCCATAGGTTACGTACAAACGTCTTCTTCTAAATTATTGAATCGTCATCTACTTGTTGGCATATGAATTGTCGTATACAATCTGATTTTTTTTTCAGTAATAAAAATTCGAACAAACTACTAGTTTTTAACGTTGGTAAATTACTACTAAGTTTATTATTATTATATATGCAACAGAGTTTTGCTAGTTTGCTATGGTATTTTAAAGGATGATCATAGTTGTATATTTATTTCGTAACTCACCAAACATGTGATTCATATATATTACATGTAGACTAATTTCCGTAGTTATAAATTTTCATTGTGACATTATTACTGGAATAGACAACATCGTCAATAAACAAAATTACATGGAGGACATGTTTATATTGATTTTTATTGAAACAAATACATGACATTGAAACCTTCGCCGATGTCATTGGGCCTAATCATAAATTAGTTAATGAACTTCTCGTAAATGTTAAACACTTAAACTTATTAGGTGGTCCTATTTTATTTTTCAATGACCTGGCCCTAGTGTTATCTATTCGGCTATTGATATGGGTGGTTTGTTTACTATTAGCCATGGTTTGATGTATTAAATTATAGCTTGCCACTAGTCTATTTTG
Source organism: Artemisia annua (assembly GCA_014162995.1). Classification (NCBI taxonomy): domain Eukaryota; kingdom Viridiplantae; phylum Streptophyta; class Magnoliopsida; order Asterales; family Asteraceae; genus Artemisia; species Artemisia annua. Next base: position 2,764 of record LBNU01013836.1, read on the forward strand.
AGCTAAATTAATGTATTATTATGTGAAATATATTTGCTCTTATGTGTTGCAATAATCTAGTTCACTATCATTTTGATTGCAAGTAAAGTATGCTGAAAGCTACAAAAGTTAAATAATGATTAGTGAATGTTTGCCATCATTTTATGCTACAATTAATAGGTTGCTTAAATAAAATCACTGCTATTATTACTTGCTCATGTGAAAAAGATCTCGCATGCATGACTGACACAAGATTTGCTTATACACTATCTTGATTAACACGAGAAACATTTTTATGTAAATGTTGGATTATGAATGAACAAAAATATGCAAAGCCATTACTTATTGTGAATGTTGTCAAAGAATATTATTAGAGGTCAATATAAACTTTCTTAGTTGTTCTAATTGTGCAATTGAGTTTGTCATGTATGCATGAGTTATTTATTATGTAATTTTATTTGCTTGTATGTGAGACACTTGATCAATTGCTTGATGATATATATGTCTTAATCAAATTGTGCAATTTCACTGGCACAAAAGAGGTGTTTCTTAATTGTTTAATGATGCTATAGGCTAACGGAGTATTATATTACTATGTAAAACTATGAAATAGCTCATATATAGGTTTTTCATATTATTCGACTTTTAGATATAAGTGAAGTGCAATCAAAGCACACGTGGTCATAAACTAAAGTTTATGAGCCAAGATTATTTTATTGAGTGACATGACCAGTTAGACCATCCCGGGTCAATGTGATGCGAAATGTATAGAAGAACCATAAGTTTCTTCAAAGATAAATTTGATTGTTCTCAAGGGAATGGAAGGTAATTGTTCATATATCACCACCATATAAGTAAGGACTTTGTCCTATAAGTTATATATTTTTGGAAAGAATATAAAGGGGATATATATAGGCCTATACATCGCCATGTGGATCATTTTGAGTTTTAAAATTGATGCATCGTCAAAATGATCATCAAAGACGCAACTTAAAGTTAGCGTGATTAATGGCTCGGCTTATAAAATGCGGGCATAGTTTTCCAGATTGTATCTTTGGAATCGGTGGTAAATACTTCCATATGTTGGGCGATTATTGGAATAAGTGTTGAACATAAAAGTAGCCCATGTTCATACGCGAATTATTTCTGTTGAAACGTTTATAAAACGTCTTCAGTTGATTGCAAAGCCAATAATATTATGAGAACAAAAGTATTAGTTTCTGAGGCATGTTATAAAATATGAATTCGCATCTTGCCAGCAATTTATAATGAATCCTCCCCATTAGAATGGTTTTGGTCACGAACCATATGTTTCCCATATAAGAATTTTGTAAATGTGCGGTATATATTTCTTATAAATCCACTACAAAGCACAATAATGGGATGTTGAAATGGATAATTCATTCATAGGTAGAGAATGAACAGCGAAGGATATGAAATGAATTATGATATAAATGTTGATCCTCACATTAATGAATATGAACTTAAAGTTCTAAGGACAAATAACATTCTGTTTGATTAATTTTTTTCATGTTAATTAACAGATGACTTAATGCAGACAACCTCAGTTTATTACTTAATATTTTCAGTCATCTTTCTCTATTAAGTCACAAACAAACAGTTTTCATATGACTTAATTAATTCAGTTTTTTTTTCATATTAAGTCAATTAAGTCGAAATCAAACACCCCCTGTAAATGCCAGACATGTTTAGTGACCTAAAGAAATTGACTAGATCATATTAAGCTGCTATTGCTCCAATTATAATGTGTGTCACATTATTAAAACCAATGATTGGTAGTGAGTCTATGACATGACTGCATCATGATAGACTAATCGATTCCAAGTAAAAGTCCTCGAATGAATAAATGAAATGGAGCAAGAAAATTAAGATGGTCGAATCGAGGTAATAAAGACCCCATAATAATTCTCCGAAAAAAAAAAACTAGACACGAAGGTAATTGAAAAAACCCCGGGTACTTGAAAAACTATGAGATCTCAATAAATGATATATTGCAATGTCTAGTAAAGTGTGGAATCGAAAATATAAATGAATCGACCTCGATGGAGATATTGTATAAAATAATATGCATGATAATGATTATGTAAATAAATAAGATAGCGCTATAATCATAGTGAGGATAATCATGGAAGAATACCTGCAGGAAGTGCAGATGTATCAATGAATGGCCAAAAGAAATAAAGACGCAAAGAGCTAATGAAAGATTAAAGTCTCTTGTGAAGAGACATGGTTAATGGGACTTAAAGTCCATATTTATGAATGTGTAGAATTATTGGATATGCATTGATCATTATGAGAAAGTGAAATTAAAATATTGAAACTATTATATTTAAGGCATAATTGATGGCACAGAAATATTTTTTGCAAAGACTTTGCATATAGAGACATGATCTCATGTGGTGGATCAAATAATCTATTTAATATTTATAGGTCTGGCGATATGATAACTAATCGATATGCGTCTAAAATATAAATGAATAGAGCTCATGTGCTATTGATATTTTATTATTGGATATAAAATGCATGAAGCATGCTAGTGATTATTAATTTTTAAAAGCATATGACAAAGGTTCTCGAGAACACTACCTGATTGTGTTGCATTAATAATGTTTTGGGTATATGTGTTATAATTGCATTAGTCTATAGTATTGTGCCAAATAAAGAACTATGTTTTCCTATGAAACTTTATTATGAGATCTTGATTTGCATATGGTTTAAGTTTCATATAGTTTGTAAAGGTGATTAAATGCATGGAAATTGAATTTGAAACAAAAGACAAAGTTTGTCTTTATTGCGAATTGAACATCTTAAGGATGAAAATTTTGTGCATCATGAAAACTAAAGAAAGATGCTAACTATCCTTATACGGATAAACGAGACTCATATTTATGAGGTCACATGATGTGTTAAAGACCCCCTTGATTTATAAAGATGATGATCACAATATCGATTTAAAGTGTCATACTAAAATGTGTATGAAACATTTATGATTCTCGCTGATGGTCATACATGATATAATATATCATTTGAATTAATTGTGTTTGCAATGAATAACTTGTGAAGTACGATGATGTACTTGAATGAGATGTATGACATACGTTTATCCATAAAATGGATATGAAAATAGCATGTAGAGAATTGAATATTTATTCACGTGATTCTATCAAGACACTTCAATGTGCATTTCACTGACTCAATGAGATTAAGTGATGTGATCATCAGGGGGAGGGAAGATACGCGTTGCACTCTTTTTCCCTTGACCATGGTTTTGTCCCCACAGGGTTTTCCGGCAAGGTTTTTAATGAGGCAACATTCCCGAGCGTATAAAGGAGTTATATACTCTTTTTCCTTCACTAGAATTTTGTCCCACTGGGTTTTATCTAGTAAGGTTTTAACGAGGCATAATCCTCAAATGGAGTAAAACAAATATTTCGATATCTTCAAGGTACAAAGGATATGGGTTTATTTTCACTAACCCATCAAATACAAGTCTAGTTGGTTTTGCAGATGCATGATATATGTCTGACCCTCATAATGGTCGATCTTAAACTGGATATGTATTTACAAGTGGAGGAACTGCAATTTCATGGCGTTCAGTTAAGCAAACGATCTCAGCGACTTCATCCAACCATGCAGAAATTCTAGTGATACATGAAGCAAGTCGAGAATGCGTGTGGCTAAAGAAGTGTCATACAACACATACATAGATCATGTAGTAATTCTTCAGAGAATGAGGCACCAACAATTTTGCATGAAGATGATGCAGCTTGTATTGCTCAACTTAAGGAAGGTTATATCAAGGGCGATAGGATGAAGCATATTTTACCGAAATTCTTCTTCACTCATGACTTACAGAAGAATGGTGATATTATTGTTCAACAAGTTCGTTCATGCGACAATTTGACGGATCTATTTACCAAGGCACTTCCTACCTCAACATTTAGGAAACTAAGTCACAACATTGGGATGCATCGACTCAAAGAGCTCAAGTGATATAGTTATCAGAGGGAGATAATACACGCTGCACTCTTTTTCCTTTAGTCATGGTTTTGTCCCACTGGGTTTTCCTGACAAGGTTTTTAATGAGGCAACAATTCCTAAGTGTATTAACAATATGGACATCCAAGAGGGAGTGTTATGGATCATTTATTTTGTGGATGTCCATATAACTAATAATAGGCCTATGGCCCAATTAGCTATTAAGGTTTTTACCCTAATACTATCTTATATATACCATTTGTATCTCCTAAACATTATTATCAATTGAAGAATATTCATTCCCTTAATTGTTGTTAACAACACAGACAACTTCTTTCGCATTGCATTTTAGTACCGATTGAAGAAGTATTTCTGGGTAGGAGAAAGAAGTGGTCTTTGACATTGCATTTTAGACTCACGTATCCATTATGTCCTTTATTTTAGTATTCTTCCTAAAGTTTAGGAATTCATGCATTTTCCTTTCAAGTATAAAATGTAACAGTTGGGTTTTAAAATGTAACAGTTGAGTATAAAACGTAAGAGTTAGGTTATTCATGCATTTTCCTTTCAAGTATAAAACGTATTAGTAACATTTTCAATGAACACAACGAGCAACTATCATTTCTCATCTATTTCAAAGAACATTGAAAATGATGTGGTGCTAAAAGACAATCAAGTTGGCGAGAAACACTTGCTCTCCACCATTGCTCGCAACACTTTCTCATCAATTTCAAACGATGTGGTGCTACAAGACGACAATGGACATAGCGAGAAACACTTGCTCTCCCCTCACTTTGCTCGCTTAGTAGATTTCTGTAACACCATTTTTGATGGTCCATTTTTGTAAAGTACAATTAAACTTCTCAAATTCAATTACGTAACAAATTTAGCATTCCATGTCACGATAGTTTCAAGTTTCAACAAACACCTACAAAACTAAAATATCTCCCAAAAACAATAAATACATAACCAAACTCGTAAATAAACCAACAAAACAAGGCCACAAACTTAACCCCCACGAACCATCCATCCAAACAAACAAACAAACAATTTCCACGAACCATCCATCCAAACACCCCCTTTACCTTCATCATTTCCGTCACAATCTCACCGGAACCACCCTCACCTCCGTCATGACGATGCAGGTACAACCACCATCCTGAACACCAGCTTCCACATGCTCATACTTACATCTCAACAACTATGAAAGCTCTCATGAAAGATCGAAGCAACACAAAAGTCAAAGATAGATTCCATGCCAAAAGAATCTACAAGGTAATTAAGACAAACGATCTAAAAGCAATGCACCGTCTAAAGAAGTATTCTACGTCAACACAAAGAATCTTCATGTATGAAAAAAGAGCTTCACACGAATGAAAGTTTCAAACGTCAAAGATGTATGAGCATGTCGGAAAGATGCAGATCCACTGGAGTCTAAGAAAGTGACGAATGGCAGATTACCACATCATGTGATCACTATCTCATCAGCAAAGATAAAGAACAAAGAGCGATGAATCATTTCTACTAATCAATTTTTGAAGACGTCAAAAACCATGAAAGTCAACAACTAAAGTCCAAAGACAAAGACGTCAAGCAACCTCAAATGACCATGACGAACATCACTCCTTCATAACCGATCCTTAGGGGGAGATTGTTAGGACCTAAGTTTATCAACATTTAATCAAGTCTCGGTTATTTCAGTATTTGTAATAGGTTGCTAGAATACTTAACTTATCATGTAAACGTGTAAAGTCCATTACACGTCCAATGGGCCTCAAGCCCACACGAATTAGAAAGGAAGGAATAGGGAGTGTAGCCCTAGCTCCTCAACTATAAATAGGACACTCATGTAATCCTATTTCTTGTTGGTTATTTCATTTTCATAAGAAACTCTTGCACTTTTATTCTTCATATTTGATCTAATCAACCAAACTCTATTTCTCATCTTATTTCTATCAAATCAATACTTGTGTTTACAATATGGTGACCTAACATCTATAAATGAAACTCAATACAAAGACATGATTGGGTCTCTTATGTATCTTATGTGAGTAGACTACACGTACAATTCTGCACATGCCTCTGTGCAAGGTACCACTCTAATCCCAAGGAATCCTACCTTGTCGCTGTCAAAAGAATTTTTAGGTACCTAAAAGGAACTCCAAGGGAATGTCAAATACTTGGAGGAAAATTGGTGTGTTGGAGTGCCAAAAAGCAAAACTCTGTTGCTATATCATCAGCTGAAGCTGAGTATATGGCTGCTGCTGGATGTTGTGCACAAGTCCTCTGGATGCAAAGTCAGCTAGCTGACTATGAGATTCACTATGACCAAGTGCCTATCTTCTTTAACAATACCAACGCCATTACCATTTCCAACAACCCTATTTTACACTCAAGGACCAATCACATTGACATCAGGTACCAATTTATCAAAGATCACATCCTAAAAGGCGACATTGAATTACCTTTCATACCAACTGACTATCAACTCATTGATATTTTTATAAAACCTCTACCTGAGCCTAGTTTTTTCACTAGGCTGGTAGCTGAGCTGGTATGATAAATATTGAACAAATGGTCTCTAATAAACTAAAACCCACTCAAGCTATCTGAAAGAATTATTGAATGTGTAACTAAATGGATAAAACAAAGTTACTCCTGAACAACCATTCCTTTCAAAAGATATGGCACTAAAAGTTGTAGAGTGGTCGTCTTTCATATCAAGCCATTGAACAATGCGTCGAGCTATAATTGGGCGATTCCATCGAATGATCGGGCAATTTCGAAGAAAGAGTAAGATATGGGTAAGAGTTCTCGTATATCCCCTATTACTAGGAAACCTACATAACTGAAAATGGGAATAGGAAAACGAAATTCTACGAGCTGGATTGTTAATGGTGTCCATAGGACAAATCCTATTTGAAATGGATTGTGTGAGTTTGTCAGATGCTCGTCAACCAAGTTTGTTCAGTGATCGTAACGTAATTAATTAGTGCATCACAAATACAAATACAACACAAATCCCAATGACATGTAGCTTAGTTGGTAATGGGTGGGGGCATTTTTACCAATAAAAGCAAAGTTAAGGGTTCAATCCTTGACACCCCAAAACAACAACTCATGTATACACCCAAATTATAGAAAGATAACCATTGTGGCCCCATTTATGTTACAAGTTATTAATCTTTTGCGCCTAACAAAATTGATTCTTTTCTCACGCTATAACGCGCGTCAAGAGGATGCGTGCGCTACACCGATTTTTTGGCGCAAGCGTGGTGCGTGTTGAAAGCGTCAACACAAAAAAGGTATGCGACTGCATCGTGTGTTCTCGTAACCCCGGAGCTTTGATTATGATTAATTTATTTAAAAAGTCTATTTCTACGCGAAAGGAAAATACAATTTTTGACCAATTAAACTGCACAAATTCAATTACGTAACAAATGTCATGATAGTTTCAAGTTTCAACAAACACCTCCAAAAGAAAATATCTTCCAAAAACAATAAATACATACAATACCAAAACTCGTAAATAAACCAACAAAACAAGGCCACAAACTTAACCCCTACCAAACAAACAAACAAACAATTTCCACGAACCATCATCATACCCAAACACCCCCCTTCCCTCATCATTTCCGTCACAATCTCACCGGAACCACCCTCACCTCCGTCATGACGACAAACGAGGAGCAGCAGCCGCTTCTCGCGGCACCATCAACTCCGTCATCGGTATCATCTATGTCGATCAGTGATTCAAATGATAGCAGCAGCAAGAAGGCGTATGAAGATGAGGAGGAGGATGAAGAAGGTGACGTGTGTCGGATCTGTAGGAACGTAGGTGAAGATGAGAATCCGTTACGGTATCCGTGTGCGTGTAGTGGTAGTATTAAATTTGTTCATCAAGATTGTCTTCTTCAGTGGCTTAATCATAGTAATGCTACTCACTGTGAGGTATTAATACTTACTAGTATTCTTTTTATAAATATTGTAGTAGGTAGCTAATTCTTATTATATACATATACACAAGAAATGATTGGTAGGCCTAAACCTGCGTAGGACTCGATTTTTTACAAACCAACACTCCATCGCAATACTCGTACATAGGTTTAGGCATAAGTTAGTGACATGAGAAATTCGAAATGATTGGGAGGTCTAAAGATGTGACTAGTTTTAGGCTTTGCCGTCCTGTTTGTTGCGGTTAAGGGACCTAGTTTTTCACAAATAAACGCTTTAACCTGACAACGTAGGTTTGGGCATTAAATTAGCGACATCTTTAGACCGCACACTCATTTCTAGATGTATGTTGTGCTTTTAATTGTATTTAACTATTTATGGTTATAAACAAACTGAGCGCTTATTGAAAAGAAGAGGTTTGTTTTTTTCTGATAAATGAATGAGCATGAACATGATTATGTTTTCGTTTAGTTCATTTACAAAACAATATGTTTTGTTCGTTTAATGTCTTAATGAACGAATATAAACGAACACGGACAACCTCATTTTCTTAACAAACAAACATGAACAAGAAAATTCATCTGTTTAAGTGTTTGTGTATGTTCATTTGTTTGGTTAATTATAAATGGACCAACATGAACAACGCTCCGTTTGTGTTTGTTCGGTTTGTTTACGGCCTTAATTGAACTGTAAATTGAAAGTATTACTGGGGTGAAATTAAAGTGAAAGTGTTGTTTACGAAGTCTAAGGGCTGTTTAGTTAAAAAGATTAGAAATCATTTCGTATTTTTTCATATTCTTAACTTGTGAAAAAACTTGAGGCGTTTTAGTATCTCGGAAAAAAGAGTTGAAAATATAGAAAACGTGTCAAGTGGTGTTTTGTATTACCCCTCCGTCCCATAATAAGTGTCTACTATGGATGTCGCACATGGTTTTAAAAATGTCATCGTCAACCAATAAGATGTTACATTTACCTTTTATAAAAAATTTGATTGGTTACATACATTTCTTTTGGTACAAACCAGAATAGTAAGAGTGACACTGATTATCGGATGGAGGGGGTACAAAGGAAAATGAGGAAAACTCACAAAAATATGTCTTGTATAATTTAGGAAACGGGAAATTGGTGTCTTAAATTTAACTAAATAAACCAAGTGATTTGCGCTTTAGGATTCTTCAGGTGATGGCAAGGCTTTAGGTGAGTTTGTTACCGATTGCATATCATTTTAGGGTTTATGTGAAGAATTCTAGCTGCTTAGCAGCGTGGCTATGGTGATCTGTTTGTTGCCGGTAATTTTTTATAGCTGCAAGGAGAATTAGCTTTGGTAAGATGCAATAGAAGATACTGTTCTATGATATAGTCTGGATCAATTTAAATGTAATACTAATAGCTTGCAAAGTTACTTTAGCTAACTATTATTCTCCTTTGGAGGAGGTGGATTAGACATTGATGGGTATTATAGATGTTCGACACACTGTCACTAACTGATGGTAAATTGAAACAAGAGTAACTCATTTAAGCGGCCCACCAGAGGGGGGGGGGGGTCTTAGACATTGATTTGCACTTCAGTAATAGACTGTAAGATTACAAACAGTCATGTAAACTGAAGCTATCTACCCATTCTGGGATTAAGTGTATTGCTGCATGCTGTAAGCACTACCTATGACTTGCAATCAATCTAAAATGTGTTGATACATTGTTTCTGGTGAAACTTGTTTGATATTGCCTTGGCCTTTTCTTTTGGTGGTAACCAGTTATCTGAACATATATGACAGGTTTGCAAACATCCGTTTTCATTCTCCCCTGTGTATGCTGAGAATGCGCCTGCAAAGCTTCCTTTTCAGGAGTTCGTAGTTGGGATGTCAATGAAAGTTTGTCATGTGCTGCAGTTCTTTCTGCGGCTCAGTTTTGTACTTTCTGTATGGCTTCTGATAATACCGTTTATTACTTTCTGGATATGGCGCTTCTCATTTGTTAGGAGTTTTGGTGAAGCGCAGAGACTGTTTCTGAGTCATGTTTCCTCTACGGCTATTCTTACGGACTGTCTTCATGGGTTCTTACTCTCTGCAAGCATTGTGTTCATATTTCTCGGGGCTACTTCGTTGAGGGATTATTTTAGGCATTTACGAGAAATTGGCGGGCAGGAGGGTGACAGAGATGATGAAGGGGATAGAAACGGTGCTCGTGTTGCCAGAAGACCACCTGTACAAGCCAACAGAAACCCTATTGGTGAGGGGATTGGTGAAGATGCTGGTGGAGCACAAGTAATTGCTGGGGCTGGTGGCATAATTAGAAGAAATGCAGAAAATGTTGCAGCCAGGTGGGAGATGCAAGCAGCTCGTCTTGAGGCACATGTTGAACAGATGTTTGATGGTTTGGATGATGGGGAAGGTGCAGAGGATGTTCCATTTGATGAGCTAGTGGGCATGCAGGGGCCTCTTTTTCATTTGGTGGAAAATGCATTTACTGTGAGTTAATTCGTTTGTTTTTGTTCGTATGTTTGCTGCTTCCATTTGAATATTTGTTTATATGTATGTCCAAGTTATCATTTGCTGGTTCAGCGACGTCATGATTTCACAATTATTATGTAATATGTTGTTTCGTTGTCACATGAGCGTATGACTTCACAAGGTAACTCATCGACACAAATAACATAGTGGACAGGCTCATATAATATATTAGTGAACCATGTGATTAGCCTCAACTTTATAGTACATTGCATATTTTTGTTTAAATCTTTATTGTTTATTGTTTACAAAATAATTCTAGTATCCTGTCACTTTAATTCGATACTCTACAGTCTACATCGGTACCATAAACATTTATATAAGATGGTAGCATGTTTTCCTAGGAGTCCTCCTGACAAAGAAATTCATATTGGCAAACACCTTAGCTTGATTTCCCCAATTAAATCTATTTGTGTGCTTCAAGTCTTAAAAATCCACATTTTATAGTGCTAGCAGATGAAACAATATTAGCAATTCTATTGAGTGCAACCTTAGTGTGAAGGTTTTTTTAATTGTGAATTCTACAAGATTGACCACATTGATTCTCTAGCTGCATATCTGGTTTTTTCTCTATTGATGTTTGTGCCTGATTCTTTTGGATACTCTATTGCTGCATGTTAATGCGGTATCACTTTTCTGTTTACATTCTAGCTCAGGAAGTGGTTGCCACCACCAAGATCTCCTACTTGTTTGTTTCTAACATACATTTGTTAACGTTAAATATGTGCCTTAGATGCTTCATGTGGTAATATTGATGCAAACAATATTTTTGGAACTTTGTCACTCAATTGTGTGGACCTGCTGCTTGGTTGTGTGTTGAGCTTTCTTATATATAATGGCATTTTGGCTCATGTGGTATCTAATTCTTCTACAAATTCCTGTCTTGCAGGTTCTTGCTAGCAACATGATATTTCTTGGTGTTATGATTCTTGTGCCGTTTCACATTGGCCGATTTATACTTTTTCATTTGTCATGGTTTCTATCATCTGCTGCCAGCCCAATGTTATCTACTGTTGTACCACTTACAGAGCAAGCACTTTCCCTGGCCAATATAACATTGAAGAATGCGCTGATTGCTGTTGCAAATTTGACATCTGATCAAAACCAAGATAACAGTGTGATTGACCAAGTTGCAGAGATTGTTAAAACGAATACTACTGAACTTATGGAGTCAGCAAACAATGTCACTTCTTCCCTTTCATCAGGTATTCTAGAAGGAGAAATCACTGGAGCATCATGGGTGTCCGATATCACAACTCTTGCTGTTGGTTATATGTTTATTTCCTCTCTTGTCATTTTCTACTTTGGAACTGTTGCACTAATCAGATACACTAAAGGTGAGCCTTTGATCATGGGAAGGTTTTATGGTATTGCTTCAATTGCAGAAGCAATCCCTTCTCTTTTCAAGCAGTTCTTGACAGCGATGAAACATTTAACGACTATGATAAAGGTTGCCTTCCTTTTGGTGGTCGAGTTAGGGGTTTTCCCTCTGATGTGTGGATGGTGGCTGGATATTTGTACTATAAGGATGTTTGGCAAGTCGATTTCTCAAAGAGTTGACTTCTTTTCAGTGTCCCCATTGGCGAGTTCATTGATTCATTGGGCTGTAGGAATTGTCTACATGTTACAAATATCCATATTCGTCAGCCTTCTTAGAGGGGTATATATTCGACATCCTTTCATTTTACATGTCTAATTTGTGGTGCACGTAAGGTGGTTTGGGTAATGGGTCATAACGGGTCACTTTTTAGTATGAGTCGAAACAGGATGGGCCGGGTTAGGTTGACCGGTAAACACTCTTGTCATAAAATTTTAGATTTTTTAGCAAATATTTAGAGTTAATAAACGATTACAATAATAATATTTATTTTTGAGTTTGATTTAGGAGGTTTTAAATCGTCATCATAATAAATGGACTTCGGGTGACGTTTAACCTGTTCCGCCCATTTGACCAGTTCCCATATTAGCGAAAATTTTTGGACCATTTGGGAGATCAAACACAACATATGTCGACCATTCATAAGATAATTAATTACCATGTCACTCATTGCAAATATTGCTTCTCATTTTGTAGGTTTTGCGTAACGGAGTTCTGTATTTTCTGCGGGACCCAGCAGATCCTAATTACAATCCTTTTCGGGATCTGATTGATGATCCGATGCACAAACATGCACGTAGAGTTCTGTTATCTGTCGGTGTTTATGGGAGCTTGCTAGTAATGCTTGTATTTCTGCCTGTCAAACTTGCCATGCGAATGGCCCCCTCCATGTTCCCTCTTGATATCGCGTAAGATTTTTTTATTTTTTTCAATAAACTGCTTTAGTACATTGTATTATTTGATAGTTCTTTTGCTTATGGATTCATCATTTGTTATTGCAGAGTATCTGACCCATTCACTGAGATCCCTGCTAACATGCTTCTCTTTCAAATATGCATTCCATTTGCTATTGAGCATTTCAAGTTGCGGGCAACGATCAAATCAGTTCTACGTTATTGGTTTACTGCAGTTGGTTGGGCTCTTGGCCTAACTGATTTCTTATTGCCTAGACCTGAGGATAATGCTGGACAAGAAAATGGAAACCAGGGTCCAGTGAGGCAGGCTGGGCTACATGCTCGACTAGGCAATCAAGACAGGGTCATTGTTGGATTTGTGGCTCCCAGAGATATGAATGGGACGGGACATGCAGAAGCTGATGGTGATGAACAATCTGATTCAGAGTAAGTTGCAACAAGACTCTAATCTTAACATGTTTGCAAAACGGCATTCTTGGCCTTAACCCGCTTTTTGAAACTTGTCTTTTCTATGTAAGAATTTGCAGATAATCATTTATTATCAAATGGTTTGCCAAGGACTATTATCTGAAAATTGCTTTTGTAGACGCAAATAATTAGATCATCTCTCAAAACGCAATCACAAACACCCTCTTAGTGTTACCTGATCATAAATTGAGAATAGTTAAGTCACAAGGTGAATTATAAACTTTTATGTATTTAGAGTTTTTAATAGAATCATGATGCACAAACAGAGAAATAAATAGCCTAACGTGTTGTCGTTCCCTGTTATTAGATCAATATTTATTAGCTTGGCCATCAAATATCTTACTACAGTTATCATATAGCTCATGTGATATTGTTTTCCCATTATTTTAGTAGGTACGGATTTGTGCTCTCCATTGTGTTGCTTTTGTTGGCGGCTTGGATGACACTTCTAATCTTCAATTCCGCGTTAATTGTGATTCCTATCTCACTTGGCCGAGCTTTGTTCAATGCACTTCCCCTACTCCCAATCACACATGGCATGAAAGGCAATGGTAAGAAATAACAACTGAAGGCCTGACCCTATTTGGTCATTGTTATGGATGTAAAGTCTTTATTTTCTGTTTGTATGCTCCATGAATGGAGTCCTTTATGTTTGTAGTATTGCTGAACTTTCAGTGACATATTTTTCAGATCTTTATGCCTTCATTGTCGGAAGTTATATCATCTCAACTATGTTGGCTGGTGCAAGGTATTCCATTGATCAAATCAGAACTGAACGAGCAACAGTTTTACTTGGTCAAATCTGGAAGTGGTGTTCCATCGTTGTCAAGAGTTCTTTATTGTTGTCAATCTGGGTGAGATCATATAACCTTTTGCTTGTTTTTATTAAACATGTTTTCTGTTTCTTGGCCTCATTTAACATCCATCTTTGCAGATTTTTGTCATTCCAGTGTTGATTGGACTGCTCTTTGAGCTTTTGATTATTGTACCAATGCGGGTGCCTGTGGATGAAAGTCCAGTTTTTCTCTTGTATCAGGATTGGGCTTTTGGACTTATTTTTCTCAAGATCTGGACTCAGTTGGTAAGTTCCTGTACATGCAAGTACATTTATAAAAAAGGCCTCGTTGCGTCAAAAGGTCCACTTTTGGTCTTATTTTTGTTTTGGGTAGCTGACTTATTCTATGCAACCTTTTTACCACTTACCAGGTAGAAAACTTCTAAAATCGAAACTTTTGTAAAATCGAAAGTAGAACATGGACCAAGTATATTTTATGTTTTTATGCAATTAACTTTCTAAAAAAATTGTTCCCGGTTTTGTGACGTCTTCAAGATTTTGACATGGTTATCGATTCGTGGTTGTGAACAGGTAATGTTGGACCAGCTGGCCCCTCTGGTGGATGACAGCTGGCGAGTGAAGTTTGAGAGAGTGAAAGAAAACGGTTTCTCACGACTGCAAGGATTTTGGGTGCTACGGGAGATTGTTATCCCAATTATCATGAAGCTACTAACCGCTCTATGCTTCCCTTACGTGTTAGCAAGAGGGGTTTTTCCAGTATTTGGGTATCCACTTATAGTTAACTCAGCTGTCTACAGATTCGCATGGGTGGGGTGCCTTGGTTTTAGTTTGGTGTGCTTTTGTGCCAAGAGATTTCATGCATGGTTCACTGATCTCCACAACTCAATAAGAGATGACCGTTATTTGATTGGCCGAAGACTTCATAACTTTGGAGAAGTTGAGTCAGCTAAAAATGTATTGATTAAGAATGACGAAGAAGATGCGGATGTAGCGTTGAGGCATAGGCGAAACATTCCCCTCGTGGGGTGACAAGTGGTGGATTCATCAAACTCATTTAGGACATTTTATTTGTGTAAATATTATTTGTGAAAGGTTAGGCAGATGGTATATTAGATAATATAGCAATCACATGGTGTGATTACATACTTGTAACAAATGACATTCCGTTTGCCATTGAAGCATTGTTGTGATGTGCCAAAGCTGAAACTTTTTGATGTGGTCTTCATACTTGTTGTTTATTGAATTATTGGTGGCTGGAGGTAGTTGGATGTGGAATACGTATAATTGACTGTTGAACTTATTAACTTGTAAGTAAACACGATTGTGGAATTATTTATATTCGTTGTGACACAGAAGTGTATCAATATATCTACGGGTAAGTAGTTACTACCTGTATTTTGATGTTACTTGTTACAAATGCTTTTCGTGGTAACCATTGTTAGGATTAGTGACTGATTAACATGGATGTTAATTCACTGCAACAAATCAAAGAGTTGTCTCAGGAAGTATCTAGTATGAGCAACAATAAGCAAGCCTCAAAAAGGCATGTTAAAAGAACAGTTCACTTTTGTTTTGTTTGCTTAGTTAAAGTGCCACTAGGTGAAGGTTGAAATATTTATATAAAATCGAAATTATATGTAGGGTTATTATACAAAGAAGTCACTAAATTTTGCGTGAAAGTTGTCCTAAGTCACTAAAGTTTTAAAGTTGTCATCCAGGTTACTGAACTTATGAAAAACATACCCTTCTATAATTTCAGTGTTAATCAGGTAACTTGAACGCACTTTTTTTTATAAGCTAAGTAACATAAATGTCGTGTTTTTACAAGTTCAGTGATGTTTACGTATATTTCTTTATAGGTTCAGTAACCTAAATGACTGTTTCATAAGTTTAGTAACCTGGATGACAACTTTGAAACTTTAGTGACTTAGGACAACTTTCGTGCAAACTTTAATGACTTTTTTTTGTATAATAACCCTATGTAATTATGTATGATACAAATATATATCGTACTTTATGTTATGGATAAATACATGTGGATATTCATATCCTTTATTGGTTAAAGTTTGAATCAAATTAGAAGATATACATTAAGGTGTTGTTTGTTAACAGGCTCTGAATCTGACTCGCACATCTAAATCTGAATTTTTTGAATCTGATTCCATCTTAATGTGAATAAGTGGTTTAGAAATCTGAATATGATTGATTCAAAGTGTTTGTTTTGTAAAAGTATATGAATGTGTTAGATTATTAATGTTTACAATAAAAATATCTAACAATTTTTATTAGGCGTGAAATTTTTTCACCTGCTACAAAATATGATTAGACATTGACGCAATAATAAACAGGTTATGGTTGTGCTTTAATGTGTGATCGACATTGTTAACACGTTTTATAACGAGTCGGGTTTGGCTTGACATTCTCAACCCATCAAAACTTTTTTTATTTTTTTTTTTTTTTTATTTTTTTTTTTTTTTTTTTATGTGTGTTATTTTTTTATTATATTTTTTTTTTTTNTTTTTTTTTTTATTTTATTTTTTTTTTTTGGTAAAGGGGAGTAATCCTGCACCCTGGTAAAATAAATCAAAACATGTTTGAGTTGTGATTTAACATTTTAACACGAATTATCACCCTAGTTATTATTATCTTGTACATCCTTTTTTGTGCGATGATTCTCCATAAACGTACATTCTACAAGAAAGCAAACAAAATAAACAAAATGAAAAAAAAAATAAATAAATAAATAAAAATTAAGAGGTGTGATGGCCTGTGGTTGGTAGTGGTGTTGGCCGGAAGTTGGTGGTGGTACTGGTGAGGGTGAAATGGTTTGTTATTTAAGTGGGATAATGAAGAATAAGGTATATATGTAATTTATAGTAAGAAATAGTAAAGACAAAATAGTACTACATGGGACACATGTCACAAATCTAGTAGAGTCGCCCAATAGCCAAATTGCCCTGGGCTATTGTGGGAAATTAATTATTTATGGGCTAGAAAAGGGAGCGTCGTTGGACAACCGGGCTACTTTGAAAATTTCCGCTTTATTTATATTGTTCACCATTGATTATAGCAACTATTGTCCTAGAAAATAACAACAAACAGTAATTATAAGAGTTGAAGACATACCTTAAGGGAATTGAGAGTAAACAAAACCAAAACCAAAACCAAAATCTTAAAGCATGCTGATAACGTGTTGTGAACATAAATTTAGAAGAAATAAACTGTTATTAAAGTAATCAACTAATGAGTTTATATATATAGATACAATCAGATAAAAGTTAAACCATTGTGTTTGTTTTTCTAAAAAATCTCTTAATAACATCTTAATCTGACTCAGTCAGATGTAATCAAATATTTAGACCAAAAAGTGTGTTTGTTTTTTTCCTGTTATTAAGAGGCAGTAAGAAACAATCAAGATTAATAGTGTTTGATTTTTTCTAATCGTTAAGGGGCGGTAAGAGGTAAAAACATATTGTTAAACCAGATGTTGCTGCAGCATAATCCATCTTCCATTAAATTTAAAACCCACCCACCAAGAACAAACACGTTTAACAGCAGCAACAGAAGATCAAGACCCACTCCGGCGACCACCACCAACCTCCGGCCATATCTCTTGAAGAAAACATTCATATCTTGTTCTACATCACTTTCCGAGCATGTCTCTTGACTTTTACACATGTTCATCCACTAAATTTTGTGTTCTAGGCTTTTAGTAAGAATTTAGCACGATTTTTGTGATTTGTTAGTCTTTGATATGAATTGACTTAGGGCTATTGTTCGGATAGGTGTTAGGAAGGCTCGATTACAATAGTTTCGTTGTCTAATCCAACGAAAATGCTAAATCGATTTCTAGGGTTTATATCAAGAAATTGGGTATTTGATTATAGTGATTATTTTTATCAATTGATTGAGGGGATTTGTTTGAAAATCAATTACAAAACACTCTACCATGTTCAATTTCATTTAAAACAATTCCATAAATTTTTAATTGAATAAATAAGGTTTCGAATGAACATATGATAAATTTCGAGTTTTTGTTGTTGTGTGTTAAAATTGATAAGGGGGTTATGCTCGGATTTTTAGTATAAATGTGTGTTCATATTTAATTTGTGGATAACACATTTTTCTTGGTCGAATCTTGATATGGGTGGCGTTGGGGTGGCATTTTGGTGGTGGTCGGAGGTTGGTGGTGGTGATGGCCGGTGTTTATTGGTGGTGGTGGCCAGAGATTGGTGGTGGTCGCCGGAGAAGGTGAAGTGGTTTGGTATTTAAGTGAGATGATGAAGAACATGGTATATATGTAATTTATACTCAGACATAGTACAGACAAAATAGTACAACATGAGACACATGTCACAAATCTAGTGAAATTAGCTAATAGCCAAGTCGCCCTGAGCTATTTTGGGAAATTTATTATTTCTGAACTAGAAGGGAGCGACACTGAGCAACCGGGCTATTTTAAAATTTTTCTCATAAGTAAAATATTACTAATCAATCCGTAACCCTGTCAACAATCAGACTAAATCAATAGGGTAGTGATATGTACATTTATCATTTTACTTCATACACATAAATTTAGTGAGACCCACATAAATTTTACAAATAAAATTAATGTGGAGATATCACTTCCCAAATCAATACTCCATAATATTTCATCTAGACTTCTTAATGTTACAGTTTTTGCAACATAGTCATTCATTATATGTTTTGATTTGTTTTCACGTAGACTTTCATAAATTTTTTGTGTGGTAGATTTTAAGAATATTTTACATGGTTTTTAACTTTCATGAGATTATATAACCATAGTTCACCTAGTACTATAAAGGTAAATTAAAAAATAATTTACAAGAAGTTTTTGATAAGAGCTCTAGGTGTAGTGAGTAACCAAAACTCCTTATTTTGGTCACACGGGGTGTCACATCACTTTAGCAAACCACTTTCTACAACCCCCTTATCACAACTAACCACAACTTACTAATTTGAGTCCCACCACTTATAATTTTTTTTTCACATCTCCAAATAAAATAAAATTCATTCATTAAAATAAAAATACAATACATCATATTAAAACATACGAAACATAAAATAACGATACAGTAAAAAAACATACGCAACTTAAGAAATACATCAAATTATAAAGAAACTAATTGTTTTGTTGTTGTTGTTGAATTGTTCCCATTGATGTTGTTGCGAAACATACTCGATGAGACATCGTTGAAGCAATCCGTGTGTGCGTTTATCATGGAGTTCTTTGGATTTATTTCGTTGCACTTCGCATCGCTCGACCCATGCCCGTTGTAAATTTATACGCGGACAAATATACATTTTGCTCATTTTAGATATCTCAAATTGTTGATCTTTCAAAATCATGTTATGCAATATGATGTACGTGTACATGATTCTCCGTATTTGTTCATAGTAAATTGACACGCCGGTTGGGTAATAATATGCCAACGTCCTTGGAGGACACCAAAAGCTCGTTCGATATCTTTTCGACCACTTTTTTTGTTTCGCTGTAAATACGACATTTTTGGGGGTATGTGCAACCGTAAATGATTTGACAAAGGATGACCACTCTGGGTAAATTTCGTCAGCTAGATAATACCCTTGTTTAAATGTACGCCCGTTTACTTCAAACGGAACCTCGGGGCGGTGTCATCAAGTAGGTCGTCGAATAACGGAAAATTATTCAAATCGGTAAGATCGCTATTCGCACCCGCTACCCCAAAAAATGCATGCTAAATCCAAAAATCGTATGACACAACTGCTTCAAGCATTATATTTGGATACTTTTTATCACCTATGTTAAATTGCCCTTGCCATTCAACCGGACAATTTTTCCATTACCAGTTGATACAATATATGCTTCCCAACATTCCTGGTATCTTATGAGCCGCGTTTTGTGCGTAGTATAAGTTGTGAATGTCTTTCACGTCTGGTTTTCTTAAAAACTCCTTCGTATACAATTGGGTTATGCACATAGTAAAATGATCTAGATAATCGTGTGCATAATGTTCCCCTATTTGTAAATACTCATCTAATGCATCAGCTGATACGTCGTACGCCAATAGGCGTAGGGTGCATGTGTATTTCATAACCACACTAAAACTCATTACACCCGTAGCATCGGGTCGGAATCTAAAGAAATCAAAATGCTTGGAAAGAGGATGATGAATTTAAATATGTTTCAATACCTTGTACTATTTCTAAAAATAGTTTACGGCTCATACGAAAGTATAACAACCCGAAAAAATCTCGTCACTATAAATACCTATATCATGTATTTCACAGGTAAATTTTGGCTTTTTATATGCATTTAATACTTACATGACTCTCTAGACCTACTCACGTATCCACACAAGCCAACTATCTCTACACTCACATCTTATAAACTCCTGGTATGTCAAGCATAAGATTACAACAATACGACAATAAGTAATCTATCAATCTAACACACTAAACTCATCACAAAACCCTAATAAACCCTAATTAAGCCCTAATCAGGCCTATGTGTTTTCTAAACCCTAAATGCTTATCTAAACTAGTTTGAAAGTGTTCAAGGCTTATGTATGAGTTACCTTAGGTACAATAAGATATCTTAGCACCCTTAGACACTAGTACAACCTCTTAGAGCCTAGGTACAAGTCTTTTAAGCACAAAACCATAACTAGGTCCTAACTTCCCGGAAACTAGGTTAAACTTTTGATGCAGGTTTTACCGACTAGGTTTTAATATTTATAATTACTCGTTTTACCTAATGTCTACCTATTTGCACTAACGGACAGAGAATCCGGTCGTGTATAGAATAGTAATGGTAACTCTGAGGTCGTCCCAAGAGCTATGTGGTGCGGACTAAGTCTAAGTCTAATGTCACTAATTAAAAGAAAGATAGATTGATTGGTTGGTTGAGATAAAAACAAAACAAGAAAACAAATAGCAAATAAAAGTAAAGTTGTGAGCAGTGGGAGAAACGTGTACTAGCCTAGTTACTACTCCTATATCATTTTATGTCATGTTCCCTATTAAACTAATCTTATGCTTTAGGTGGGGCGGACATATATCACTAGGTGCATATGGTCAAGTTCCCTAGCCTATCTCCCCCGAATCCTGTCAGGAACCATGGCGCATCCCATGTAGTAAGCCGACGTATGGTATATGGGTTTGAGTCATTAAGTGCCACTACATGCTAGACTTATCTCTAATGGCCCGTTGTCACGATCATAGACCATTTCTCTAACTTCTTAAGTTTATCAAGTACGGAAGGTGATCCTATGGTCAATTCACACACGAGGCAATATGGTCAGTTGTCATCCCTCCCATTTCCTCGCAATCCATCAGGCTAGTGTCCTATGGTCAATTCTTCTAGCCTACTAACTCAATTGGGGTCTTAATTCAATTAAAGCTAGCGTAATAGATACAACCACATATCAAAACTACCGAAACAAGAGGTTCTCAAAATAAACTATGCATGCACACACGTAAAAGCATATAAGAAAAGTACGGAAACATGATTAAAACAATATAGGCATCATAACTAGGCTAGCACCAGAGGTGCTTAGCCAATCATATAGAATTAACACTCGAAATAATGTTTACAAGATCCATATATTCGAAATGTAATTGAAATAATGAAATGCTAAAACTTATGGTGATTGAGGTGTGATTTCTCCCTTGGAAAGCCTTCGTATGCTGCTGTGGAAGGGCCTTCTAACTGCTCCTAACGATCTCTGACTTTGCATGTGAGAAAGTTGATGTTGAAATGCAGAAATTAGGGCTGTATTTATAGGCCCGTCGGGAGTTACGGCGTAACTATGAAATGTGTTACGCCGTAACTGCTGAAATCTTATCCAGATCCATAGTTTACGGCGTAATTGATGAATTGTTACGCCGTAATAGTGATTTAGGGTTTCTTCTCCGTTGTAATCTCCAAATGGTTACGCCGTAGAGTATTTATCGGATCTGAGATAACTCTTGTAGTCTTCATTACGCCGTATTCCAAAAGGTGTGTTACGTCGTATGTTAAATCTTGATCTTGGACTACTCTCGTACTCGTTGCTACGCCGTATTCCATAGTTGTTGTTACGGCGTAGTCTTCAGATCTGACTATCTGAGGATTCTTCAAGCCATGTGGTTGTTACGGCGTAAACTATGAAATGTGTTACGCCGTAACTCTTGATTCGTGTTGACTTTGGTCTTCCTAGTAGAAATCCTCGCTACGGCGTAATTGAGAGATTGAGTTACGCCGTAGCTACTTCCAGCGTACTTGGATTTGTCTATCTTTTGCACGTACTTTCCAATTTCTTCGTCTCTTTAGCTCCTATGCCCACTTATGACCTGGATACAAAATATGAAGAGATAATAGCATATACCCACATAATTATTAATATAATGAGCATAATAGGGGGGAATTGACATTTAAATATCAGGGTTATTTGATGTTATCAAATATCCCCCCACTTGAACTCTACTTGCCCTCAAGTAGACCTTATTAGAAGTATTCTCAAAAAGATATCCCCCAATATTACTCGGGAAATATGAAATTTAAAAATATCCTACGCTAGAATTTCTCAAAGTCGAACACCTCACGAAAAGGGGAACAAACACTCACTCTCACTATATTCTAAGTGTCAATTTTTGGGGTGATCACTCATTGCACAGTCATAGTATGTATTCTATCATAGGCTTGGCAGTTACACAAAACTCCCCCACTAGAGCTAAGGTCGGAACAACCCTCGAAGGCAACATTGGGTGAACACATATAAGGTTAAGGGTGTGGTGTTGTTACTAACATGCTACGGCAAAAGCGACAAAGGAAATGATACATGACCGGAACACCAGGCAAGACACCAAGACCTGCTCGAATCCTTCACCTAAGCATGATTCACGACTAAGGGTAGGAATAGACATGGGATTTCACATAATTGGTGTAAAATGAAAAATAACAAGCAAATAGTCTAAGCCTACAACTAAGTCATCACCATTTACCGTTTGCCCAAGGTCTAAACTTCAAAACGCAGACATTGGATCATAGCAAGTTAATGTGCCATTAGAGGACGTCATTACGGGCACAAAAATTGGTCTTCATGTTGGTGTAGAATTATTCACCAACTCTTTTCTTCAATTGTGACCGAAATGGCCTCTTCGATACTATATCTTTGATAAGCTCTTCATCAAGGTGCTATACATTGGTGCACCTGTTTATTTCAAGTATCTACACATGAATTTCATTTTTTTTGCTAACGACAATATACATCCCCCCACTTGAGATGAACAATACATGAGAAAATTGGGGGGTCTTCAAATGATATTCAATGATTTGTCTTTGTAGGTGTGATTCCTGAATCATAGACTAGACTACATGGTAGGCTAAGGTGTAATGGTGTATCGAAACAATATATATTTGGGTAAGAAACGAAAGGAATGGCTCAAAAGGGTGTACTAGGGGTATCTTGCACTAAAGATAAGTGCAACAAAAGGGTTTACACGGGGGTCGAGAAGTCGATGTGACTAATCGATAAACACACACATATAAGGCTATTTGGGTGATAATCCTAAAACATTGCCTTCTAAAAGCATTCCTTCCAAATGCGTCTATCACATTACTCGTCTATGGGTTTGAAATGATGTAAAAGCCAAGTTCTAAAGTTTACAAAACTACCGGCACACTCAATATTTTGGTGGATTTGGGTAAACAGGGTGAAACTGAATAGGCTAATTATCTGCTTACAAAACTACCGGCACACTCAATAGTTTACAAAAACAGGGTTTTTGGCGCCGCTGCCGGGGAATTGTTTAGTTGTTATCAATTTGTTTGCTTGCCTTGTGCTCTTTATCTGCTTAAACGTGTTCTTAATTGAATATAATTGTGAAATTTGTGCTTCTGAGTCTGTAAGTACGCCAGTTTTTACACCAAGACCGCCGCACATCTGAAAAATTTCAAATAAGTCGTTTACTTTCAAAACGCGTAACCGCCGTACTTTTGACTAAGTACGCCGGTGTCGTGAAACTTTCTTACTTTTTCATTACAAAATCTAAAAAGCCCGGTGGTTTTTAAACTAAAGGCCGCCGAACATTTGTAAACCAGGAAAAAAAATTTCAAAACTTCATAAAGCCTGTGTATATAAAACCTGCTTAAGTGTTTATTTCAGGTCTTGGATTGCTTATGTGATTTCATTATTTGAATTCCCCTTTTGCTCGTTAGCTTGTTTTCATATTTGTTTTATCAGTTATTTATTTTGTTAGTTTTTTATTTTTGCTTTTTGTCATTCTTGTTTGCTTATATGCTTATTTTGCTTTATTTTCTCTTCCGTTATAATCTAAATCTAAAAAATCAAATAATCCAGAGAACCGGCGCTCTTTTCCTAAAAGTACGCCGCACTCTCATCCTAAACCCAGAAAGCCGCCGCAATTGAACTCAAGTGCGCCGCACTTACCTATCTGAACCAAAAAAATAATCTTTTATCCTTATTTTCTATATATAATAAAAAAAAATTTAAAAAATAACTAAAAATTTAAATATATTAAAAGATAAAAAATATAAATATAAATATATAGATACACTTTTGTTTTCTTTAATTTATACATTTTCATTTTAAAATTTTTATATATTATGAAAGTAGAAGAAATATGTCTTTTTGTAAATTGCTTAAAGTTTGTATAAGCCCACTATCTAAATTAAATAAAAATTTGAAAAAGAAAACGTGTAAACTTAAAAAGACACAAAAAGAATTTGTTCAAATCGAGACACTAAAATCTTCCATCGTACATCCTAAAGTTAATGAAACTATCGTTTTAAAAATATCCGAAGAGGATGTCGTACCCCAACCCGATTCACCACCCTTAATAATTCTCGATCCTAATGATCAACCCATGTGGGAAAGAACTAAAACTGTGGCACCAACTCCTGGTTCTGCCATTGTTCGACCCAATGTTGATGACAACTTTGTTATCAATGGTACCCACTTGATATTGATCCTAGAGAATAAATTCAATGGTCATATGTGGGCCGATCCACATGACCACATCCGTGAATTTCTCGCAATCTGCGACATGTTCAAATATGGTGAAACTCAAAGTAAAGTTGTCAAGCTTTTGTTGTTTCCTTTCTCTTTGTGCGATGAAGCTAAAATCTGGTTTAATGAACTTAACGGAACATCAATAACATCATGGGAACAAATGAGAAGAGCTTTTATAAGTAGATTCTTTCCACCTTCATTATTTGAACACCTTTTAATCGAAATCAGAAAATTCTCTCAAAACGTATCTGAGAGTTTAACCGAAGCCTGGTTACGACTTAAGAACATGCTTCGAAAATGTTACGGACAAGGTCTGACCAAAAAAGCTATTATCCAAATTTTCTATCACGGTCTAGACGAATCTACTCAAGGAATCCTTGACGGAACATCCGGAGGAATTTTCCTTTACAAAACCCCAAATCAAGCTTTTCAACTCCTTGAGGACAAAGTCCTATTCCAACTTGATTGGTTCAACAAATCTCAAAACAAACATCATCGAGAAGTTGTTGCTTTCGCCGATGGAAGTAACATTGATGATAATTCCCTATTGACGGAGAAATTGGAAGCTTTAGAACGAAAAACGGATTCCCATTTTCAGAGCCTAAAAGAACTCCAAGAAATACGTAACAACTACAAAAGTGATCATGATTCTAAAACCAGCATGAATGATGACACGCCGATGTTTGAACGTCATGAAGCGAATTACATCCAACTTAAAAATCAAAATTCTCCTGATCAGTATTCTCGCCTATCCCATTATGAACAACCTCAATCGAATAATAATTCCAAAAAAATGCTCACTGAATTAAACAACGAGGTAAAAAGAGATTTGGATGATTTCATAAGATCCTACGGTAGCAGGAGAAATGTTCACGATAATCTTTTTGAACATAAATCTTATAAACACATCGGGGTTCCACCACAAAAATCTAAGCCTAACCAGAAACTTCTGTCTTCAGGAAAAACCGTTAAACAAGATAAACCTAATTCTGAAACAGATCTCGAAAAATCAATCAATAAATTCTTAGATGGTCAAATAATTTCAAACATGTTTGTCAAGAACTTAATTAATGACCTGAATTTAAAAATGAGGCAAAATGAAAAGAATTATCAAACCAACATTAAAAATTTGGAATGAAAGATAGACGAGTTGTCGAAGTCCCAAAACCATTTCTCNAACCTAATTCTGAAACAGATCTCGAAAAATCAATCAATAAATTCTTAGATGGTCAAATAATTTCAAACATGTTTGTCAAGAACTTAATTAATGACCTGAATTTAAAAATGAGGCAAAATGAAAAGAATTATCAAACCAACATTAAAAATTTGGAATGAAAGATAGACGAGTTGTCGAAGTCCCAAAACCATTTCTCTTCTGAACAAACTGGTAGGACTGATCCACCACCTTCAGCTCGCATTGAGCAAGTGAATGCCATATTCACCAAAAGTGGAAAGTCCGGTGATCCTCCAAAAATCCAAAAAGATCCACCACCACCTATCATCGTTAAAAATAAAATTGAAAAAGATCAATCATTTAAAAACACAAATAAGGAATATTACGTAGTCAGATCAAAAGAATTTCCATCACTTGTGGAGTATATACCAAAAATCCTATATCCTGGACGTTTAGAAATGGATCACTCATATTTAAACCGAATTATAAAGGAATCTTAAATCAAGGATGAGTCTAGCTAAAGACTCGAGTATAAATTAAGCGCTTCTCGAGAGGCAACCCGTGATTTTAAAAATATATATATAAGTTTTTATCATAATAAAACCGCCGCACTTTATCTTGTGTACGGTGTACTTTCTTTCTCCTAAAAATTATCTACTATAATTAATTTTTATAAAATGAAAAACTTTGCAGTTTCTTTGGTATGACGTACACAAGGCCCGTGTGCTCATTACTCGACTTCTGTAATAAATAAAATAATAATAAAAATAAAAAATATATAACAAACTTTGTGCGTGTGTTCACTGTAAACCCTCACGAGACTATAACTCGTCCACTCGGGACACCGAGGGGTTTAAAGGCTTGTTACATATGCTAAATGCAACCGTGTTGCCTACGAAAGTGCGCTTTAGTATTTTACGTTTTCTTGTAGTTTTGTTTAATTTGTAGGTTTAATAAATAAGAGGATTGGTGGTAATATCTCATACTTGGGGAGCTGATATATTTGGATTAGCATAATATATTTGGTTGAATTCACATGCTTATATTGAAGTTATGCTCAACAGCGNCTACGAAAGTGCGCTTTAGTATTTTACGTTTTCTTGTAGTTTTGTTTAATTTGTAGGTTTAATAAATAAGAGGATTGGTGGTAATATCTCATACTTGGGGAGCTGATATATTTGGATTAGCATAATATATTTGGTTGAATTCACATGCTTATATTGAAGTTATGCTCAACAGCGCATCTTTCATAATTCAACCAATCACTTAAGAGCCCCGGGAAGTACCGCTATCCTTTATTTTTCCCGTTATACTTTGTTTTTAATTCTAAAGCATTAGGGACAATGCTTAATTTAAGTATGGGGGGAAGATAACTTGAAAAATAAAGTCAAAATTTATGCTAGTATATGAAAAATTTTAAACTGTTAAGAACAAAAATCTAAGAAAAGCGCCGCTTTTGGCAAAAGAACGCCATGGTTATAACTAAAGACCGACGCACATTCTAGTAATGTACGCCGATTACGGGGGTATATAAAACGAAGTAAAATTGGAAATAACCAAAGAATTTTATGAAAAAATGTATCCAAAACAATCATAAGAAGTCTGAATCGGGATTAATGATATTATTTGCACATTTTATGACCATTACCACTATAATGTGAGGATTTCGAGCCTATTTCGGCATATACCTTCTATGCTTGATTTCTTTATTTATGAGTGTGCCGATAATTTATATGATTCTAGAACTTGTATTTGAAATCATTATGAGACCGCAGTAAGATCACATTCGTGTGATATAAGTATTTTACATGATAAGAGGCAAAAATTAGGAATTACACCATATATAAACCAACCGTTTTCTAATCGAAATGTAACCCCTTTAGCACTCACTTTTAGTGCTATTATCCATTAGATACACCCTTCTGAGCCTTGAAATTTTCGTTTCTATTTATCCATCAAGAAAATAACCAAAAATATGTAGCTTAGTCGGGAATATGAGAATTGGAGTGAATATGAGGAAAAAAAGTATGATTGTATACCAATTACGATGAGTATGAAGAGTGCACGCTTTATGTTTGTTATAATGTGGTCGAAAAAATAAAAGAAAAAAGAGAGAAAAAAGTGATAAAAAATAAATAAAGAGAGAAAAAAGGCTAAGAAGAAGTATGAATTCCCGACTTAAGTGCAAATATTCCATATATGTTGACATAAATAATGCATAAAAACGTTATTTATATTTTTCGATATCTCTACGTTTTGATGATCACAAAATGTAAAATCATTAAACGTAAGATTACTACGTAAACAAGTATTAAGCTAGTTTATATCAATTTATCCAACTTAATCACTTAAGGTATGAATAAACAAGTGCTTAATACATCTCATGATCAAAGGGGTATTTAATTAATTATTACAAAGTTTATTTAATAATATAAACATATTATATATTTTTGAAAAACACTTTTGGTAATAAAAGAAAATGTTTAAATCATACTAAATATATGAATTCAAATTTTTAACCAAAATCAGTTAGTTTTTCACCAAATAAACTTTCCCCACTAAAAGACAGAAAATCTGGCCGTTACAGCTGGGCGGCCCCCTTAATTTTAAGGGGGCCGGCCATGAATTAAGGGGGCCGGCCACGCTCCCCTGTCAGATTCTGTCAGAAATTTTCTCCTATAAATACCACCTCAAACCTGGTATTTTTCTCACCTCTTGCACGAAAATTTTCAGATCTAAATCTCTCTAAACATCTTCTAAAACTCTTTGATCATTTGATTATTAATCCTTGTTTCAAGTGATTCAATCCCTCATCGTCCATCCTCATCCAAAGTGCAAGAGAAGAATACTCCTTCAACCTCAAGTTTAAGAAGTATTATATATTTGTTGTGTATATTGTGTATAGCATTTGTGAAGTAGTGTTGTGTTTATAGTAAGTAGTTCTAGGAGAGCTAGTTGTGAATAGAAGTTGGGTAGAGAAGAAGATTAAGTAGTGAAGTAGTGAAGTGGTGTGTAGTAGTGAAGAAGTTGAGGTGCGTACAAGTAGTGATAAGTTGTGGTGTGTTGTGAGATTGGTTCTAGCTAGGATTAGGACCCGACATTTAGCTTAGTGTCGTAAATTGGTGTAAGCAAAAGTCGTTTAAGGTTTTCTCCGCCATAAGGGAGCTTGTTGACATAGTGAAGAAAACTCCCGAGTTAGGTGCTCGGGGAGTGGAGTAGGACGAAGAGGAGATTCGTAGCCGAACCACTATAAATCCTTTGTCTCACGGTGCCATCCTTCCATCTCTATCTTTTTACATACTTACTTACATACTTGTCATATTATATACTTGTTGATATCGTAGTTTATAATTGTGCAAGTCTTTTGGTATCATATAAAGTTCGGATTGGTGTTTTCATAAACAAAGTTTTTGTAAATTAAAAAGACGTAAAACTATTCAACCCCCTTCTAGTTTTCCACAATTGGTATCAAGAGCCACGTCAAACAAGATTTTTAAAATATATTGTATTTTAAAACTTGAAATCGATCTATGGAAATAGAAAAATATTTAGAAGAGAAAATTGTTTTTAAACCACCTGATGTGCGTAGGATTGCGACCACGCAACAGGTTTTACCTCTCGAGGGATCTTGAGAAGCTTGCAATCCCACCAGGCAGTGTACCTGGTCAGTGTAGTATAGTGTAGTGGTAAGTACGGGGGATTGATCGTTCTCTCACAGGGAATAGTTTTCGTTAGGATAGAAAAACTACTCTAATAGGTCTAAAGGTGAAGGAAGATTATTTTTGTATTTTTATATTTTTTTGAAAGCAAGTAAAATCTCGGGTTTTGGAGGAATGGGCGGAATTAGTTGCTAGTCAACTAACCCAAAACCTACAATTGCAATAAAAATAAAATAGCAAGAAAATAAAAGCTTAGACTTCCTCTACTCCCTTACACTATCTTTACCGGTTACATTGTGTATCGTAATTACTTTGTGTGGAGACGGGTGTTCCTTAAGAATTCATGGGGTGGCATACATATCTCCCCAATTCTATGAGCTCTTATCTCCTCCTACAACCATGCGTATACATAACCATAGGGATTGTAAACAGTGGCTCATGCGTTAAATACTACCTTAATAATCTAGTATGCCTTAGTTACATGTTTCTTAAGACGTTCAAGCATGTTACCATATAGGAGTATTGCCAGTTTTCTTAAGCATAACATTGATGAAACATTCATCCCAACAAAGTAATAACACACCAATCAACCAATAATTAATAGTTAGGTTTCATTAGATCTAAGCAAACACAAAAAAAATCTAGCCTAGCATGTTAATCGAAAGACAAGCATAAGATATAATTAACCAACACATAGACATATTGATTAATTTAAGTGAGGACTTATCTTTAATTGAACATGAAGGTTTCAAGGGTGAAAAACCCTTGAAATTACAGCTAAAATCATCTTAGGCTTTATCCCAAAAGTTCCCCATAAAGTTCCACACTAATGAATGAAAATTAGGAAAATATATATAGATTTTACATTCTGACGGCGTCAGGCTATAGGTTCTGACGCCGTCAGCTCGCCGTCATTAGGGTTCTCGGATGGCCTAGATTTACTTCTGACGCCGTCACCCTTTAAATTGTTCTGGGCCGTCACTCTTTAAGTTAACACCTGACGGCCTACAATCTTTAACACCTGACGCCGTCAGGTGAAAACATCTTGTTTTCTTCATAGGACGTCTAGTGTAATCTGACTTCACTCCTTTGTCAACGTTGGCTGACGGCGTCACCTTGTGACTCTGACGCCGTCAGGTAGGAAATTCAGCTTCTTTTGAGACTTTGTCGTTTTCTTCACTTTTATGCTCCAAAAACGTCCAAATATGCATGTTTTCAAGAATTATTCTCAAAAGTACCTAAAATGACAAAAGGAACGATTTAGGGCACTATTTAATCATATTTACTCGAATTAGAGCTTAAATGACCCCTTAAAACGG
The DNA here is from genome assembly GCA_014162995.1 of Artemisia annua. Taxonomy (NCBI): domain Eukaryota; kingdom Viridiplantae; phylum Streptophyta; class Magnoliopsida; order Asterales; family Asteraceae; genus Artemisia; species Artemisia annua. Next base: position 33,926 of record LBNU01013836.1, read on the forward strand.
GTACACTTTTCGTCTCATCACCACCATTTCTTGAAAATGAAAATTTTCTTACATGGAAAAATCAATTCGAAAGTTATGTGAAATCAATAGACTATAATCTTTGGCATGTCATTTCAATTGGTGATATTAAATCAATAAATACTACTTTTGAAAAACAAAATAACTTGGCAAAATTTATTATATACAAAGATATACCAAATGTTGAATATGAAAGAATATTTTTTTGTCAAACGGCAAACGACATGTGGAAAAATCTTTTAAAATATCACCAAGAAAAATGTCAAGCCAAAGAAAAAGTTGCACATGAGTTAGTAGCAAAAGAAAGTATAGTAGATAAATATTTAGTTGATGTAAGTACAAGTGCTACTAGTTCAAATGTTTTATGTGAAAGTAATGATGCCGAAAACAACATGAGCCACGGCAAGAGTAAACAAGAAGATTGTATAGAGATGACAATCAAAAAGGAGCTAAGTGACGATGACGACTTTAGTTCCGAAAGTGAAGACGAAGAATATGCAAAGGTTGTTAAAGAATTCAAAAGACTTATCAAAAAGTGACAAAGAGTACAAGATAAAAGGAAAACAACTCGAAGAAAAAGATTTGATGATGAAGACAAAAAGACCAAAGGAGAATGTTTCGTCGCTCAAGCATCAAATGAAATTTTCCTAGGAATAAATTTGGAGCCCGATGAATGGGTAAAGGATAGTGGGTGCTCAAGACACATGACGGGAAATTGGAAGCTATTCTCTACATACAAAGCATACAATGGAGCTAATGTTATTTTTGGTAGTGATCGTCGTGGAAAAATCATAGGCAAAGGTATGATTTCTCAAGACTCACTAACTATTGAAAATGTTGAACATGTAGATAACTTAACATATAGCTTGCTTAGTATAGGTCAAATATGTGACAATAAGTGTAGGGTTACCTTTACCGATAAGGATAGTATAATCATTAAGGATGATAAAGTCATAGGTAGAGGAATTAGGAAAGGCGGCGTATATGTCATGAAACTAGGAGATAAATTGGAAGATAGGATATGCCTAGCAACCTTAGACGAAAACTCCACTTTGTGGCATAGGAGATTAGGTCATGCAAACATGCAAAAAAATACAATCTTTGGTGTCTAAGGAACTAGTTAGAAACTTGCCTAG
>LBNU01013836.1:46886-72268 GCA_014162995.1 Artemisia annua
GTGACGGCGTCAGAAGTAAATCTAGGCCATCCGAGAACCCAAATTGCGGCGAGCTTACGGCGTCAGAACCTATAACCTGATGCCGTCAGAATGTAAAATCTATATATACTTTACTATTTTTCATTCATTAGTGTGGAACTTTGGTTGAACTTTTAGTACAAAACCCTAAAGACGAATTTAGCTGTATTTTCAAGGGTTTTTCACCCTTGAATCCTTTATGTTCAATTAAAGATAAGTCCTCACTTAAATTAATCAATATGTCTATGTGTTGGTTAATTATATCTTATGCTTGTCTTTCAATTAACATGCTAGGCTAGATTTTTCTTGTGTTTGCTTAGATCTAATGAAACCTAACTATTAATTATTGGTTTATTGTTGTATTATTACTTTGTTGGGATGAATGTTTCATCAATGTTAGGCTTAAGAAAACTGGCAATACTCCTATATGGTAACATGCTTGAACGTCTTAAGAAACATGTAACTAAGGCATGCTAGGTTATTAAGGTAGTATTTAACGCATGAGCCACTGTTTACAATCCCTCTGATTATGTGTACGCATAGTTATAGGAGGAGATAAGAGCTCATAGAATTGGGGAGATATGTATGCCACCCCATGAATTGTTAAGGAATACACCCGTCATCCACGCAAGTAATACATACACCAATTAACCAGTAAAAGATAGTTAGGGAGTAAGGAAATCTAAGTAAACACATTTGTCTCCATATAAGTTTTCACAACCACAATAGTTTAGTTATTTTATTTTTATTGCGATTGTAGTTTTTTGGGTTAGTTGACTAGCAACTAATTCGCCCACTCCTCCAAAAGCCGAGATTTTACTTGCTTTCCATAAAATACAAAAATACAAAAATAATCTTCCTTCACCCTTAGACCTTTTAGAGTAGTTTTTCTATCCTAACGAACACTATTCCCTGTGAGAGAACGATCAATCCCCCGTACTTACCACTACACTATACTACACCGACCAGGTACACTGCCTGGTGGGATTGCAAGCTTCTCAAGATCCTTTGAGAGGTAAAACCTGTTGCGTGGTCGCAATCCCACGCGCGTCATAAGTCCCAGTTGCTTTTTCATTATTAGATTGTAGTGGGCTCTAGTCATGGTGTTTATGGGAGACTTAAGATCTACGTAAGCTTTCCAAACATGCAAGTGACCTATGTTGCATGGTATATTAATGTTGGAAGGGTCACCTATTTTGATGATTGGGTTACCTAGGAAGTATGGTGTCTCGGGGTCATCGAATAGATCTTTATGGTATGCACGTTCTTCCTTAGTGGGCAACCTATCGAAGTAGTCCTCTCCATCATCTACTTCTTCTACTTCCCTTTTCTTACTCTCCTCAACTTTCTTAACTTCCTCCTTATGTTCACTATCTAATTCATCCATAGTGATTGGCTTAATAGTGACAACATTAACAAAATGGACATGTTTGGGGGATGAGGGGGTCCTTGATTTGGCGTCCGCTACTTGTGTTCCTAGCGTCATTATTTGATGATGGCGCCCCTTGGTTGTTGAATGCTTTCAATAAGTTGTCTATCTTATTGGTCATCTCCGCTTGTTGTTGATTAAATTCGGATTCGAACTTTGCCATACGAGCTTCTTGAGATGCCATAAACTTAGACATCATTCCCTCGAGGTTATTGGTACTACCATAATTATTGGAGGGATTGTTATTGAAAGTACGGTTTGAGAATGAACCGTTGGGTTGGAAACGATTAGGTGGATTGGAAGAATTGTTTTGGGGCATGTTTTGGTTTTGCTTCCACCTAAAGTTTGGGTGATTTTTCCACGATGGGTTGTAGGAATCACCGTAAGGGTTTGGCTCGGGTTTGAAAGTGTACCACTTCTCTCCTGCTCCGTCGGTACACGAGGATGCGTAGTCCACAAAAGCTTGTTCGGGGAGTTCCATGCAATCTCGAGTGTCGTGGGGACCACTACAATACTCGCATGAGAAAGTGATTTTGTTCACTTGGCTTGAAGGCTTAGGAGCTTCGTAGGATTTCTTTAGATACTTGACTTGGTCCTCAAGTTCCATGATCCTACGGTCGGAAGTGCTTGAATTATTTGAAGGCAAAGATATTGCCTTGACCGTTTTATTCAAATCACGGGGATCATTCCAACTTTCGTTGTCATAGAGAGCAAGATCTTCTAGGAGTTCCCATGATTGTTCCGCACTTAGATCACGTAGCTTGCCACCGGCCGCTTGGTCAATGATTTGCCTCGTGGGGATATTGATATGGTAATAGAAAATTTGGACTTGGAGCCAAAGGTCTATGCCATGATGAGGGACTTTTTGGAGTAAGTCCTTGAATTGAGTCCATGCCTCGTAGAGGGTTTCGCCTTGACGTTGTTGGAACGCCAAGATGTCATTCCTTTGCTTTGTGGTTATTCCCGGTGGGAAAAATTGAGCTAGGAAGCGAGAGATGAGATTATCCCAAGAGGTGATGGATCCTGCGGGTAGACGTTCTAGCCACTGACTAGCTTGGTCCCGCAAAGAGAATTAGAAGAGACGTAATCGGGTAGTCTCTCGAGTGTTAACATCAAGGTCTATGGAATCTACGATCTTAAGAAAGTCCTTGAGGTGTTGATTTGGATCTTCGGAATGAAGTCCATGGAATGCACATCCGCTTTGCACCAACCGGATGGTGTCGGATCGCAAGGGAGACACATTGGCTCCTTCGGTGAGCTCAATGGTGTTTCGATAGCCTTGGTGGCTAGGACGGGAGTATTCTCCTAAAGTACGGGCTCTAGGAGGTTGGTTTGGTTGTGGTGGGCTGTTGGGATCAAGGATGTTACCACCTTCCATGATGGCGGATGGTAATGGTTACGAACAAAAATACGAAGAAAAAGATAGACTAAAGAAAATCTAGAAAAATGGAAATAAAAATCTCACTAGAAAGGATTCTAATGAGTAGACCTAAGTAAAAATAAAATTTTCAACCTAAACAATAACTATTCCCCGGGCTGCGGCGCCAAAAACTTGATGCGTGGGTTTTGCAACCTATGCACTTAGGTTTTACCTCTCAAGGGATCTTGAGAAGCTTACAACCCCTACCAGGCAGTGTACCTGACCGATGTAGTATAGTGAAGTGGCAAGTACTGGGGGATTGATCGTTCTCTCGGGGAATAGTGTCGTTAGGCTTGAAAAGATACTCTAATTAGGTCTAAGGGTTGAGGGATGATTCTTTTTGTATTTTTATAATTTATGAAAGCAAGTAAAAATCTCAGTTTTGGAAGGAGTGGGCGGAATTAGTTGCTAGTCAACTAACCCAAATATCTACTTTTGCAAATAAAATTAAATAACAAGAAAATTAAATTGGTTGTGAAACTTATATATGAGAAATATGTGTTTACTTAGATTTCCTTACTCCCTAGCTATCTTTTATATGTTAATTGGTTTGTTGTGATTATGTGGATGACGGGTTGTATTCCTTTAAACCATTCGTAGGGCCGTGTACGATCTTCCCTAACTCTATAAGCTCCTACTTCACTTCTATGTCGAGCCGATTTAAGCTCCTAACATGGGATCATTAGAATTCGCTCATGCATTAAATACAACCAAATAATCGTAGTACACATCTAATTCATGTTTCTTAAGACATTCAAGCAAGTTACCGTATAGGAGGTTAGCTAGTTTTCTTAAGCCTAAAATCGACTTCACCCAACCACAATAATCACAAGCAAACCAACAACATATAATCAATAGCTAGGTTTCATTAGATCTAAGCAAACACAATGAAAACCTAGCCTAGCATGTTAATTGAAAGACAAGCGTAAGATATAATTAAACAACACATAGACATATTGATTGATTTGGAAGAAGACTTATCTTTAATTAAACATCAAGGTTTCAAGGGTGAAAAACCCTTAAAAATACTGTAGAATACGAGCTAGGGTTTTTCCCAAAAGTTGCACACTAATGAATGAAATTTAAAAAAGTATATATAGATTTTTACATCCTGACGGCGTTACGTTCTAGTGCGTGATGCCGTCACCTCGCCGCTAAACTTATATTCGGATTGCTTAGATCCACTTCTGACACCGTCCCCCTTTGGACTTCTCTGGGCCGTCTCCCTTTGTGCTATAACGTGACGGCCTACACCCAATTACACGTGACGCCGTCACCCTTTAAATCTTCAAATCTTTCTGGGGCGTCTGGTGTAAAAATCATCCTTCATTTGTCAAAGCGTAACGCCGTCACACACTAAAGCGTGACGCCGTCAGGTACTATTTCCAGCATATTTTGAGACTTTGTTGTTTTCTTCACTTTTATGCTCCAAAAACCTCCAAAATGCTTCCTTTTCCAGAATTCCTCTTCAAAGTACCTAAAATGACAAAAGGAACGATTTAGGGCAATATTTGATCAAATAATTACGGATTAGGGCTTAAATGACCCCCTAAAAGCGTAACACTTTTCGCTTCATCATGTAGGATTTTGCTGGGGGCTTACCATTGGGTTTCGTTGGGTCCACCTCGACCAGTTGTGGTTGAGCCAGGGCAGGGGGCTGATCATGAGGCCCCGGCTGCCGCTCAAGCTCAGGAGGGTCCACAGGTACCACCACATCCCCCGCACTGCGCCAGTTCCACGTACTACTGCTCAGAGATTGGACAGGATAGAGGATGAGCTCAGATTACTACGAGGTAGTATTCACGATCAGAGAGAGGCCATCCAGGGTACTGCAGATGAGCAGAGACGATTGGGTTCATGGATGGTTGATCGCATGACTGAGGTACCAGAGGTACGATGGACCGGTCGTGACTGACACACACATACACATTGAGAGACGCAGAGTCAGACCGAAGACCGATGGAGCTAGCACTTCCGCACCCCCTGATGACGAGCACCCTCCTATATAGATGTTTGATTTTATGGACATGCTTCCTCGTACATTATTATTCTTTTGGGACTGTACTAAATATTATTATCATGTTTATATTTAATGCTTCAGTTTATGTTTCTAATAGCTTTTGATTGAGACTGGCATTAAGTTCAGCATAAGTGACCGAGAGATCCCGAGAGATAAGCCGAGGATAACGTCATATTTGCAAAAGACTGCTAACAGTCTGTTTGGTAACCACATGCGCCGCATCTAGTAACACAGATGCGACGCATCCTATCATGTATAATATTTTATTTCGTATTAATTCCAAGCTCGATACGGCGCATCTTCTTCCATAGGATGCGGCGTATCGACTGACCTGATGATTTACAGTTTTATTTTTTTAGGTTTTATTTTTACTAACTACTAATGTATTATGCAAGTTTGAACCTTCTTAACTCAGGTGTGTTAAAGTCTAGGTGGTATTATAGATTCCTGCACTTTTTGTGGAAACATCATTTATGAAGCTTAAACGTTCTCATCCACAAAAAAGTTGATTTTTGCTCGTAAACGCATAATGGAGGATCATTCCGAGCAAATATCGGGGAAGCTTTTCTGTTCTAATTCTTTTATTTTCCAGTTTTTAACCTTTAACACAAACAACAAGGACGTTGCTTAACTTAAGTGGGGGGATGGAGAGTTAGAACACTTACTTGTCCAAACTTTTTTAAAATATGCTTAAAATGCACTTAATATATCAAAATTCAAAAAATTTTAGCATGTTTCTGTTTAAGTCTAAATTACATAGCCGCACACATAACCTTATTATTGCCTAAAATCAAAAACTTTAGTGTGCTGGTGACTTGTAAACTTTAGAACTTGGCTTATATAATATTCGAGACCACCATAATGAGTATTATCAATATAATTAGATTGACTTGTCTAACTTGGTAAATTCTAGGATTACACCCAAAAAGCCTTTATATGTTATGTGATATTAACTAACTACACTGGTTAGTTGTTAGGAATACGTTTTTCTGATTGAAGATTCGGTCACACCAAGTATTGTTAAGCATCATGTAGCTCGTAGTATTTAATGTATTAGTTATAAAGTAGTATAGTATTAGTTAGTAATCGTGGTGTCGGGTCGGGTCTTTTACCCTCTGTCAGCCCGCTCCACAGCCTAGTAAAGGCATTCATCCACTGTAAGTATAAATACCCTTCCTCACCCATGAGGGAGGGTTGGACCTTTCATTAGTTAATCTCTATCTTTCTTTCTTTTTCTCTCAAGGTTCCCAACTTCTTTCTCTCTCTAACTTCTCTCTAACTCTCTTCTCTTCTTTATACTATTCGATCCATAAAACCATAAAACCATCTATGTTATAATTTTAGTATCTTACAATTGGTATCAAGACCCTTGGTTTGATCTTTGGGGTTGTTTATTTTCATATTTTAGCGAGCTTTCTTGTGTTTTATTTGGTTTGAATAGTTTATCTTGAAAACATCTAGAGTTTATTTTGTTTGTGGTTAAATTTGCAACTTGTTGTCACTTTTCTTGATGGCGAGTTGTTTCTGTTTTTGTCCTTTCAGCTGATTTTGGTGATTATTGTGCCCATTTCATAAGCCTTGGGTTAGTTTAGGGCTGATTCGAGCTATTTTTTGTTAATTATTTCTTATCAGTGATCTGGGTAGAGGATGCATGTTCTTACTAGCGATTAGATCAGGTTCTGAGTAGCAATTAGTACATATTCTGGACTCTTGGGATAAAGACAGAGGTGATAGAGACTGTTTTTTTGGCAGCTTGTGGCAATAGATAATCTCTATCTAGAGATTACTTCATGTTTAGTAGCGATTAGCTCGTTTAATAAATCCAGCGTTTAAGTTTGTCCCAGCGATTAACTCAGATCATTGTAGCGACTATTTTAAGTAGCGGTTAATTTTATTTTTTTGCCTAAACTAAACGCTATGCTTCCCAATTTACTTCTTGGTAGCGATTAGTTATTAAAATAAACTAATCCGAAAACAACAACAAGAAACATAATGAAATGTACTTGATCTCAGTTTGTTCATTATATGTTACAAATCTTTAAAGATTTCTTGTGAACAAAAATCATCCTCGATCTTTACAAACTGAAGCATAAACAAATTAATTCGTTCAAAATAACAACACCACAAGAGCATCATCATCATCGAACAGGTTGAAGACAAGCTTTCACTTCATCTTTCATACTCGAACTTTAACAAGAAATAAAAAGATAGTAGATCTCACTTTCATCTCTTTGAACAAAAAGAGTTTCGTTATGTTTTTAACAAAACCTCAAGAGATCTATTCTTCATAGACCTTATAAAAGAACTTTACTTCTTTCTTTAATTTTCAAATCATATAAAGAAAGAACAAAACCCTAGGGTTTCATTCCTCTTTGTATTCGTGTCGAGCAACAAAACAAGAAAAGGAAACAAAAGATCTCAATCCATCTCTTTGAGGAAATAATGAGTCGTTCATAGAACAATCCCACGAGAGACTTTCATCACTGATCCAGTTAACGACAAGCTTAAACTTTTCATTTGAACTCTCTTAAAGATAAAGAACGTTTATAAATTAGCGTACAAGATCTCTGAGTTGTTCTACTTGGTACACGGATCGGTAAGGATAGTTTGTTTTAGAACAAGAATCACCATAGATCGATTTGAGAAGATTAACTTCTTTTTTTTATATACGAATATTGAAAAGAAAGATATAAACAAAGTTGTTTCATCTCCTTTTCCTTTCGGTTTAACAAAAACGAACATAACCAATACCTTGAAGCAAGAAATCTAAAGGACGAATCACTTACCCTGTTTTTGGGTAGCTGCGTTCTTTTGATAAGAGAGAAGTGATAAGAAAAGGTCTGGCTGCGTTTCTTGTTTGAGGGTTGCTAAAGATTAGGGTGTGTGTATTAAGGAGTGTTTTATAGCGTGTAATTAGGGTTGTGATTAAGTTGATGGAATTGGGCCGAGCTTGATTATCTCATATCTTTGGGCTGCGCATGTTATATTGGGCTGGAGCTGAGTTGTGTTAAATAATTGGGCTGTGTGTTGCATATTTGCTCGTGGGCTGTCAATTTCAACAAGGGACGAGTATATTTGATTTTTGGTGAACCAAATATAACACTTGTGCTTTGGCTAATTTTGCTTAACGGGACGAATTAGGTGCTATAAATTCGTTTGTATTCTGGCCTCGATAAGCGAGTTGTGTTGCTATATCAATCCTAATACTGTGTCTTTAATTGGTATATCGGTTGAATTTTCGAGATATAATTTTGGACCACGGTTGTGACTGAGCCTCAAGAATTCGAGATTGTGAATTATTTTTTGGGTTGAGATACTTTCGGGTTAGTGGAGTTAATTTTTGTGCTTGTTATTGAGAAAACGTAAATGCTTCATAAAGACTAGTTTGATAACTCAATCTCACTCCTTTACTTTCTACAAAATCTCATCCTCGTTCGCGTCATCAACTATCTTCCCTTACCACATTCAATTAAGCATTGTATCACGGTTTCTTCTTGATTTTGTAAAATCCCGCGAAAGAATCTATTTCTCGGTTTAAATCATAGAATTGTAAAATCCCGTGCACGTTTACAATCATGTCTACTAATTAAGATTCAGTCATCTCGGGGATACTCAAACTGTACGACGTGATCGATGAACATAAGATTTCCAACATAGTACAACAGACAACTGGCTTTGAAACTGAAACTACTAATATGGAATCTTGGTGCTCTAATTCCTAAGAGAATGAGATNGAATTAGGTGCTATAAATTCGTTTGTATTCTGGCCTCGATAAGCGAGTTGTGTTGCTATATCAATCCTAATACTGTGTCTTTAATTGGTATATCGGTTGAATTTTCGAGATATAATTTTGGACCACGGTTGTGACTGAGCCTCAAGAATTCGAGATTGTGAATTATTTTTTGGGTTGAGATACTTTCGGGTTACTGGAGTTAATTTTTGTGCTTGTTATTGAGAAAACGTAAATGCTTCATAAAGACTAGTTTGATAACTCAATCTCACTCCTTTACTTTCTACAAAATCTCATCCTCGTTCGCGTCATCAACTATCTTCCCTTACCACATTCAATTAAGCATTGTATCACGGTTTCTTCTTGATTTTGTAAAATCCCGCGAAAGAATCTATTTCTCGGTTTAAATCATAGAATTGTAAAATCCCGTGCACGTTTACAATCATGTCTACTAATTAAGATTCAGTCATCTCGGGGATACTCAAACTGTACGACGTGATCGATGAACATAAGATTTCCAACATAGTACAACAGACAACTGGCTTTGAAACTGAAACTACTAATATGGAATCTTGGTGCTCTAATTCGCAAGAGAATGAGATGCTTCAGCCACAACAAATGCTTCACAATGCAAATGAAAGTTGCATAGAATGTTTTCGAAAACTTCATTCACACCTCTCGGTACTTTTAGAGGGAACTGGATTAAAGATGGGATTCGAACGTGTATTTGCAACACTCTTTGGTCAAGATGTTCAGACTTTCACAGACACAATGATTCTTAACTTAGATCAATTACAACAACAACTTGACCAAGGGGAATTTTCCAATATTGGATCCATGGTTGCCTTTTGTGTGATCAACAAACAACTCCAAGTGTTCATTGATTCGAAATTCACTGTGGATTATGACTACGATAATCAGATGACATCAAAGTGTTTTGTTGTTCATATGGGAATTGAGGTTGACATGCTCAGGGATACACTCATCCAACTCATGGGTAATGTGAAGAGGTTCATTGAGGAAAGAGCACAACACCAACTTAAGTATGATGACAAGGTGAAGGCATGTCGGGTGCAATCATGTGATGGTATTGGTGATTCGGGTAAAGCATCGGATGTTGGGTCAGTTGTCACGATATGCAAAGGATCAGAGACTGATAAGCTTGACACTACCAGCAGTTCAGTGACACTTATTACGCATAACATGGATGAAGATTTCAAAGCAGTAAAAAAACAAGTGTCTTATGCTGAGGTACCCCTAACTGAACATCATAATGTGCTTTCTAATGAACGGCAGCATACTGATCAAATTAAGCTCACTTATGACTCAAATTTGTTGGAAAAGACTGATAGCAATACCATTTCTAATTCAACAAATATGAGTCATAAAGGGGGAGAAAGTGATCAGGATGCTGAATGTGATGATATGTCAAGTTCGTTGTTTACAGCTGAGTTGTTTAAATCAAATGATATGGTTGATAACGAAGTTTTTAATGAACTTTCAAACAGATTTTTACAACTTGAAAAACATTGCATTTCACTTGAAATCGCAATGCAACAAAAGGAAGAAAGATTTCAACCAAACCAACCATGCAAAAATCTGGAACTTCCTGATTTTCGTGAATTCTTTATGATTAATGATTTGAAAGCTAAGCTAGAAACAAAGAACTTGACTATCAACAACCTGAAAAAACGTATTACTAAGATGACTGATGTGTGTAATGAAGTTAAAGCTAAACATGAAAGTAATGCCATTGCAACAAGAAACACTGAATTGGAACTTAATGTGGCTGAATTACTTTTGGAAAATAAGTCTTTGAAAAAGCTTTGTAAGAACCAGAATGAGTCAATCAAAGAAACGAGAACTAAGTTGATAGAACAAACAACCTCTTTGACTGCCAAAAATGATGAATTCAAAGCTCAACTTCAGGAAAAGGGTTTCACAATAAAAGCATTAAAGAACGAGCTAATTCAAGTAAATGTGATCAAATATTGCCCTAAATCGTTCCTTTTGTCATTTTAGGTACTTTTGAGAAGAATTCTGGAAAACATGCATATTTGCACGTTTTTGGAGCATAAAAGTGAAGAAAAAGACAAAGTCTCAAAAGAAGCTGGATTTCCTACCTGACGGTGTCAGAGTCACAAGGTGACGCCGTCAGCAAACGTTGACAAAGGAGTGAAGTCAGATTACACTAGACGTCCTATGAAGAAAAAAAGATGTTTTCACCTGACGGCGTCAGGTGTTAAAGAATGTAGGCCGTCAGGTGTTAACTTAAAGAGTGACGGCCCAGAGCAAATTAAAGGGTGACGGCGTCAGAAGTAAATCTAGGCCATCCGAGAACCCTAATGACGGTGAGCTAACGGCGTCAGAACCTATAACCTGATGCCGTCAGAATGTAAAATCTATATATATTTTCTTATTTTTCATTCATTAGGGTGGAACTTTTGGTACAAGTTTGGGATAAACCCTAAAGACGATTTTAGCTGTAATTTCAAGGGTTTTTCACCCTTGAAACCTTCATGTTCAATTAAAGATAAGTCCTCACCTAAATTAATCAATATGTTTATATGTTGGTTAATTATATCTTATGCTTGTCTTTCAATTAACATTCTAGGCTAGATTTTTCTTGTGTTTGCTTAGATCTAATGAAACCTAACTATTAATTATTGGTTGATGGTGTTTTATTACTTTGTTGGGATGAATGTTTCATCAATGTTAGGCTAAAGAAAACTGGCAATACTCCTATATGGTAACATGCTTGAACGTCTTAAGAAACATGTAACTAAGGCATACTAGGTTATTAAGGTAGTATTTAACGCATGAGCCACTGTTTACAATCCTTATGATTATGTGTACGCATGGTTGTAGGAGGAGATAAGAGCTCATAGAATTGGGGAGATATGTATGCCACCCCATGAATTGTTAAGGAATACCCCGTCATCCACACAAGTAATAGCATACACCAATTAACCGGTAAAAGATAGTTAGGGAGTAAGGAAGTCTAAGTAAACACATTTGTCTCCATATAAGTTTTCACAACCACAATAGTTTAGTTATTTTATTTTCATTGCAATTGTAGTTTTTGGGTTAGAGTAGTTTTTCTATCCTAACGAACACTATTCCCTATGAGAGAACGATCAATCCCCCGTACTTACCACTACACTATACTACACCGACCAGGTACACTGCCTGGTGGGATTGCAAGTTTCTCAAGATCCCTTGAGAGCTAAAACCTGTTGCGTGGTCGCAATCCCACGTCCATCAAGTTTTTGGCGCCGCTGCCGGGGAATAGTTATTTTTTAGGTAGAATTTTTATTTTATTAGGTCTACTCACTAGATTCCTTTCTAGTGAGATTTTTATTTTATTTTTCTAGGATTCTTTAGTCTATCTATTTTCTTCGTGTTTTTGTTCGTAAGCATTACCATCCGCCAACATGGAAGGTGGTAACATCTTCGATCCCAACAACCCACCTCAACCAAACCAACCTCCTAGAGCCCGTACCTTAGGAGAGTATTCCCAACCTAGCCACCATGGCTATCTCAACACCATTGAGCTCACTCAAGAAGCCAATGTCACTCCCTTTCGATCCGACACCATCCGGTTGGTGCAAAGCGGATGCGTATTCCATGGACTTCGTTCCGAAGATCCAAATTAACATCTCAAGGATTTCCTCAAAATCGTAGATTCTATAGACCTTGATGTTGCCACTCGAGAGACTACCCGATTACGTCTCTTCCAATTCTCTCTGCGAGACCATGCTAGTCAGTGGCTAGAGCGTCTACCCGCATGATCCATCACCTCTTGGGATGATCTCACAACTCGCTTCTTAGTTCAATTTTTCCCACCGGGGAGAACTACCAAGCTAAGGAATGATATCTTGGCATTCCAACAACGCCAAGGCGAAACCCTCTACGAGGCATGGACTCGATTCAAGGACTTACTCCAAAAAGTCCCTTACCATGGCATAGATCCTTGGCTACAGATCCAACGATTCTATGACGGGGCAAATCATCATACTAAAAGAGCCATAGATTACGCTGCCAAGGGAAGACTGAGTAGGCTCAGTGTCGACAAGTGCTGGGAAGTCATCGAGGACTTAGCTCAGTACGAAGAGGAAGAATGGATGGACTCAACTTTCTCGGAAGAAGGGGTTTTAAATTGCATGAGTGCAACCCAAGATCAGTTGTTTGTTAACATAAAAAGGCAGATTGAGATTCTTATGAAAGCCGAGGCGCCTTGGGTGGAGGGAAATGAAGGTGTAAACACGATCGATAGACATACGCTCCCTCACCCCTCGCGACAAGATGAGTTCGAAGGAATAATGCTAACTTTCATGAACAATCAGGAGAGACAAATCCAACAATTGGAGGCTCACTTGAAAAACACCCAAAACGTTTTCATGGAACTGGCAGAAAAATTTATCTCAAAAATAAAGGAGAAAATTAGGGAAGAAGCCTCACACATGAAGATCGAAAAGATCTTTGAACTTCCAGTCCCTAATGAACCATGTAACGAGGTGAGTGGTGAAACTCCTCTTCCCGAGACTTCACCCTTACCCTCCTCCCATCCTTTTGGACCCTATTGCGAAGAAAAGAACCCTCAGGCCCATAGTATCTTCGTGGGAAGCGTTGTGGTTACAACCCCTAGCTTTCACAAAGTTAGAAAATGGTCATTCGGTTTTAAGCCCGGAGTAAAAGACACCCAATCCAAGCGTACCCTCGTTTCAAAAATTCACTTTGGGAGTTACCCCTACTCGACAGATACATGCCACAACGGAGATTGGGGATTAAATAGGGCAACAACCGAACCCGGGAAAGTTAAGATTACGCCCAACGATTGTAACAAAACATTTGACCCGGGAGGCATTTTCTAACTACGAAGCACTTCTATGGTCAAAGTTACAATGCCACAAAACAACTCTTAAAAAGAACAAGGGCTTAATTGTAATTTCTGAAAGTTGCATACACCTGACGGCGTCAGACCTTATACCTGACGGCGTCAGCTCGTCCGCCCAGCTTTTATAACTTCTAATCCATCACTTTCATCACAAACCCCACAAATATTATCCACCCCACCTTCCACCACCGAATCTCCAAGATCCAATTTGTGCCATTTCACCGTCATTCTCCACGTGGTAAGTATCTCTTCTCCATCTTTCCTACTCTAATTATCTATTCGATCCATCAATTTTGGATATCCCCAAAATACGAAACCCTAAGATCAATTTGAGGTCGAAAACTTAGCAATGCCTTGTAGTTGATGTAATGTTAGCAAGGATTAAGGCACTAATTAGTTAAAACTTCAATTGGGTTTAGTATTGCGTTAGGGGATTGCGGATTCGACCACACCCTTTTGCTTATTGGCCATTTTCCTGTCACTAGGGGTGTTTGGGTCAAGGATCTACAAGTTTCATACTTGAACTTTCCCTCATAAATCTTGAATTCAAAATCTGCAGATTCTGACGGCGTCAGCCCGTTAGGCGTGACGGCGTCAGAACTATCTGATGTCCCAATTTTGCTTTCAATCTTGTTCCTAACCTCCCTCGCTCTTATTGCCTTGTTTCAGGAAATGAGTAAGTGATCCAGGAGCCATAGGGCTAGGTCCTCTAGGGCTGCCCAAGTTAGTTTGGTGGATGTAGTGAGAAGTTGGGGTGTTTTTGATGGAAATGAAGCAACAACAAAGTACCACGAACTGCGCAACCATGACATCGACCATGGTGCCATCATTGATTGGAATTTCCTGGCTAACAGTGGTCTTAAGCAAGCCTTTGTTAACAGCATATGGACCGATGACTTCACAGGTCCACAATGGGTAAGCTTGTTTAGGTTGCAGGAGCAGGTGTACGATGAGCTTGTGCGTGAGTTTTTGGCCACTTATTACTTTGATTTTGGGGCAGCTAGGGATGATGTGGGGGCTACATCGGTTTACTTTAGGCTAGGAGGGGAGGACCGTTCTTGTTCTGTTCTTGAGTTGGGCTGGAGATTGGGTCTTTATGGGCCACACGAGGCTACCCAGGGAGCCTTCATTGCTAGTTTGANTAGCAAGGATTAAGGCACTAATTAGTTAAAACTTCAATTGGGTTTAGTATTGCGTTAGGGGATTGCGGATTTGACCACACCCTTTTGCTTATTAGCCATTTTCCTGTCACAAGGGGTGTTTGGGTCAAGGATCTACAAGTTTCATACTTGAACTTTCCCTCATAAATCTTGAATTCAAAATCTGCAGATTCTGACGGCGTCAGCCCATTAGGCGTGACGGCGTCAGAACTATCTGATGTCCTAATTTTGCTTTCAATCTTGTTCCTAACCTCCCTCGCTCTTCTTGCCTTGTTTCAGGAAATGAGTAAGCGATCCAGGAGCCACAGGGCTAGGTCATCTAGGGCCGCCCAAGTTAGTTTGGTGGATG
This sequence comes from Artemisia annua, assembly GCA_014162995.1. Classification (NCBI taxonomy): domain Eukaryota; kingdom Viridiplantae; phylum Streptophyta; class Magnoliopsida; order Asterales; family Asteraceae; genus Artemisia; species Artemisia annua. The sequence continues at coordinate 61,911 of LBNU01013836.1, forward strand.
TAGTGAGAAGTTGGGATGTTTTTTATGGAAATGAAGCAACAACAAAGTACCACGAACTGCGCAACCATGACATCGACCATGGTGCCATCATTGATTGGAATTTCCTGGCTAACAGTGGTCTTGAGCAAGCCTTTGTTAACAGCATATGGACCGATGACTTCACAGGTCCACAATGGGTAAGCTTGTTTAGGTTGCAGGAGCAGGTGTACGATGAGCTTGTGCGTGAGTTTTTAGCCACTTATTACTTTGATTTTGGGGCAGCTAGGGATGATGTGGGGGCTACATCGGTTTACTTTAGGCTAGGAGGGGAGGACCGTTCTTGTTCTGTTCTTGAGTTGGGCTGGAGATTGGGTCTTTATGGGCCACACGAGGCTACCCAGGGAGCCTTCATTGCTAGTTTGAGTCAGGGGATGATTGTCAGGGATGACATGAGGAGTGCACTGTTTTGGCCTACTACTGGAGATGGGATGTATGCATCTGGGGGCACTACGGCCTCTGCTATTAGGGACCCAAGGGTTAGGCTGGCTCATCGGTGTATTTCATTCACCCTATCTGGGAGGCATAGCTCCCAACATAGGATCACCCTTTTGGACCTCTTCTTCCTTTACACGATCTACTCCGGGGAGGCTTACTGCAACATCCCCTTTTGGGTAGCTAGTTACCTTCAGGGTGCGGTCGGGGAGAGGGTCAATGACATGATCTATGGGGGGGTGTTCATCACCAAGTTAGCTAGGTCATACAGGGTCCTGACACCTGAGATTAGGGACTATCTGAGCTCTTCAGGAGTATGTAGGGTGGTCAAGGTCAGATCCCTGAAGCAGATGAACGTGGTGATGAAGTTAGCTAGGGGGCAGTATGCTTGGTGGGCACCTAGACAGGCTGCAGCTGGTGGTGACGATGATGATGATGAGGAGGAGGAGGATGCACCACAGCAGCAGCATGGGGGGTATGAGGGCGGGACCGCTGACTACTACCAGCACATGGGTCAGGGAGACTGGCAGGCTCACCAGGGAGCATGGATGGGTCAGGTTGACACCTTGGAGAGCCAGGGTTGATGACAGGTTCGACTGGATGTATGATCACACTATTCGACAGATGCAACATTTATCTACGCGTGATCAGTTGGACCTACACCTGCAGATTGACCCTTTCCCTGGACGTGAGCAGGACCACCCACCCTACGGGTACTATGGACATCTCCCATACGGCTACGACTACCGCCAGGGTCCCCCACCTCAGTGATTGTATGATTTGGTTTTATGATGTTTGGACAATTTTACCTTTGGATGTATTAATCTTAACAATTTGGCTTGTAATAATTTAGGATTCGGCCTCTTTTGGCCTTTAAACTCGTGTGACAATTTGTTCTTTTAATTGCATGTAGGATTCTCCTTGTCGTGATTGTTGGTTTATTTGCTTTGTTTTGTTATTTGATTTTTGTTTGTTTATTGGATTTTATTTGTTTCCGTATGTATGATATTTCTTGTTATTGATTCATGATTCAAACTAACTTGTGAAAATGCTTTATTTTGTTTTTAACTTCGTCTTAACTACATATAAAGGTATTTTGCGAAAGCCAAGTGTAAGGGAAATCTAAATAGGTTTATAAGAACGAATGAACATGAATCATAACGATGTAAATTAACATACATATTAGTATTTGTTTCAGTCAAATGCTTGTATCGAGTCATAATGAATTTTTGCAGGAATTCCAGGAAGTAAGGTATAGTTTTTTCAGAATTTTTCCGGAAACTTAACATAAGAATTCTGTCAGGTCATTTCTGACGGCGTCAGGTGTTACAACCTGACGGCGTCAGGCTATAATTTTCTGCAATTTTTGAAAGTTTTGTTTTTCTTCCGGAAATAAAAAGTTTTTGTTAATTCTCTAACTTATAATCTCCAGGAATTCTGCAAAAATATTCATTCCACAAGCATTATATCCTATTATAGATTATACCGCCGATTTTATGCGAGGTTGACCTGTATTCTTTTTCAGGTTAACAGGTTATTTTGGACAAGAAGATGATTTATATTTCGGAAGGGAAGCTTTGAAGGTTCATCTTTCTTGGAAGAAGATCTAACCATGTTACCTCACTATCCACATCAAACAAATCAGGGGAGTATTTGATTTCATTCTTTCATTTTATTTACTTTTACATCTTCTATTTGAACATTGGGGACAATGTTCGGTTTAAGTGTAAGGGGGGTAAATGAAGGAACCTTAGAGAATACAGTTGCGCTTGATTTTTATTTGTTTGATAGTAAATTTGTAATAAAACCGAGAGAAATATTTGTTAGGGTAATTTTAGCGCCAATTTAAATTTTTTTTACAACATTTAGAAGTGAGACTTTGGTCTTAATGAGCGTCTCATGGATAGGAAATTATTTGACTAGCACAAAACCGTACCACTAAAAAATTTTCCACCCCAAATATGTGAGGTTCGCCCCTAGAATTGGTAGGAAAAGCATCCATCTTTGATGCTATGATGTGTGTACCGGTTGCGCTTAGATTCTAGAACTTGCATTAGGACCATCTCAAATCCACAAGTGAGACTACATTCGTGTAGTTAGATCTACTACACGATAAGAGGCATTAGGATTAACCCCTTGTTTTACACCCGTATTTTTGTTATAATTACATTGGCTACATTAGTCAAGTAATTCTCCCATACCCTTTGCGTTGTACCCATTTTTGGTACACGATACCCCTAGTACACCCCTACGAGCCTATCTTTTTGTTTCGACCTTTGAGCATCTTACTCAAAGTGAGAATTTGTTACACCCCACTTAAATGTACACCCAAATCGCCTTAGCCTACCTCGTATGCACTCACCTTTAGTGCATTATTGTGACAACATTTGTTAAACCCTTTGTTAATTATCTAATCGATTACATGGTTGCTAAGTCGAGTCATATCCTTGTACATATTGTTTTGGGACGATTGGGACTCATGGGTAAGGTACTAGTGTAATGGAGTAATGGGGAAGAACAACATTATTACCCCCATATGTGCTAAATATTTTAAAAAGTACTCCAAGTTTTTCGATTATCTTAATTCGAGTCACTAGAATAGTTAATTGTAAAGTTATGTAAAAGTTCAAGTGTAAGGGGAGAACCGAGGCCCCGATGATGTATTATTTTGGATGGTAGGGCAAGAATGTAAGAAAAAAAAAATCGAAAAAATCAAGAAAAATACAAAAAAATGTTAAAAAGAAAAGTAGAAAAAACATACGGACTACCATACCATTTCTTTTATGTTTGTTTATGTTTTACTTAATTTGTTTCTAGCTTAAGATCGAGTCGAGTCTTGGCTTAGCAACATTGTATAGTGCATGTATTTGATCATGATAGTTAACTCGCCACCATCAAAATACCTTTATTCCAACCAAACCGTGTTTATCATATCCCTACACCTTACATTATAACCCTTTTTAAAGCCCTCTTTGATAGTTTATCTTAGGTGCTTACGCCTAGTGGAGGAATAATTGATCCTCTCCCAAGCCTATGGTAATCTATTTGCTATGACATGTAGTGAGAGATATTTTTCGTTTTCATTTATGAGATATAATTCTATGACACTTGAGAGATGAGAGTATCCAAACACTATTTATGAGGTGCTAGTGTATGATTTCCGTGCTTATTATGATTAGGGTCGAATGACTACTTGTTGTAATTACTTTTATATTTGTGTTAAATGACCCCTAACTCATATTTTGATTGGAATAAAAGCTTATTTGCTTGAGGACAAGCAAATCTCAAGTGTAAGGGTATTTGATGAGACGAAAAGAGTACCCGTTTTAAGGGGTCATTTAAGCCCTAATTCGAGTAAATGTGATAAAATATTGCCCTAAATCGTTCCTTTTGTCATTTTAGGTACTTTTGAGAAGAATTCTGGAAAACATGCATATTTGGACGTTTTTGGAGCATAAAATTGAAGAAAACGACAAAGTCTCAAAAGAAGCTGGATTTCCTACCTGACGGCGTCAGAGTCACAAGGTGACGCCGTCAGCAAACGTTGACAAAGGAGTGAAGTCAGATTACACTAGACTTCCTATGAAGAAAACAAGATGTTTTCACCTGACGGCGTCAGGTGTTAAAGAATGTAGGCCGTCAGGTGTTAACTTAAAGACTGACGGCGTCAGAAGTAAATTTAGGCCATCCGAGAACCCTAATGACGGCGAGCTAACGGCGTCAGAACCTATAACCTGACGCCGTCAGAATGTAAAATCTATATATATTTTCTTATTTTTCATTAATTAGGGTGGAACTTTTGGTACAAGTTTGGGATAAACCCTAAAGACGATTTTAGCTGTAATTTCAAGGGTTTTTCACCCTTGAAACCTTCATGTTCAATTAAAGATAAGTCCTCACTTAAATTAATCAATATGTCTATGTGTTGGTTAATTATATCTTATGCTTGTCTTTCAATTAACATGCTAGGCTAGATTTTTCTTGTGTTTGCTTAGATCTAATGAAACCTAACTATTAATTATTGGTTGATTGGTGTGTTATTACTTTGTTGGGATGAATGTTTCATCAATGTTAGGCTTAAGAAAACTGGCAATACTCCTATATGGTAACATGCTTGAACGTCTTAAGAAACATGTAACTAAGGCATACTAGGTTATTAAGGTAGTATTTAACGCATGAGCCACTGTTTACAATCCCTATGATTATGTGTACGCATAGTTGTAGGAGGAGATAAGAGCTCATAGAATTGGGGAGATATGTATGCCACCCCATGAATTGTTAAGGAATACACCCGTCATCCACGCAAGTAATACATACACCAATTAACCGGTAAAAGATAGTTAGGGAGTAAGGAAGTCTAAGTAAACACATTTGTCTCCATATAAGTTTTCACAACCACAATAGTTTAGTTATTTTATTTTTATTGCAATTGTAGTTTTTGGGTTAGTTGACTAGCAACTAATTCCGCCCACTCCTCCAATACCCGAGATTTTACTTGCTTTCCATAAAATACAAAAATACAAAAATAATCTTCCTTCACCTTTAGACCTATTAGAGTAGTTTTTCTATCCTAAGGAACACTATTCCCTATGAGAAAACGATCAATCCCCTGTACTTACCACTACACTATACTAAACCGACCAGGTACACTGCCTGGTGGGATTGCAAGCTTCTCAAGATCCCTTGAGAGGTAAAACCTGTTGCGTGGTCGCAATCCCACATCCATCAACCATCAATCTTGGGGAAACCAGTTTTACCATCGAATAGAAACCAATCAGTTGTTAGACAACCGACTGCATTTAGATCTGAACGACCAAAATTTTAAAAAACTCGGTTTGCCTCCCAAGTTGATGCGGAACAAGTTTTGACAAAACCAGTCACTCCACATTATCTGCCTAAGATTATTGCTTCTAGTTCTACTAAACCTCAACATATAGCTACTCCTGCTCCCAGCTCCTCTAGGATAGGTTCGAAAACAGAGTCAAAACCAAGCATTAAGATTCAAAATTCTTATTATATAAATGACTTGGATAAGAACACTGATCTAGAAAAGGCTAGGAAAAGGGCACTACTTCATAAGGATGGAATCTTAGGTTCACAACCTCGTATGGTGCCTACTTGTTTATTGAGGAACACAGCTAAGGATCAACCTGTTAAGTCTAGGATCTACAATAAGCCATTCACAATGCATAAGAAGCAGAACAAACCTAAAACTTCTCCTAGGTGGATACAAACTGCTAAATCTTTGGAGACTAGGAATATCGATATGCCTTCCACTATGCATAAGAAGCTTAGTAATCACAGACCTTGCCATAAGTGGATTGATCGAGTTCGCAGGAGCAAAGTACAAGCTCAAACCACGAGTTCGTTGTCCCAACGAGGGTTGAATATGGATCTCGTCACTCAAGACCGTGAGCTATGTGTGATGAATAAGGTTTAAAAGAAAGTTTTGGTCTTGTCTATACTACAACGACAAATTAAAGTAAAGGAAAGCGGTAAAACGACATGAAATAAGTAAACGAGTAAAGAGACATGTAATAAAGCGACTAAATAAAGCGGTAAATGAAAGCGGTAAGTAAATAAAACGGTAAATGAATTTAAAAGAAAATGTGTTTGCAAAGCGACGCGAATAAGTTCGTTAGGCTTGAGGCAAAAGTTTGCAACGAGTTATTCTCCTTTCTCGAGATTAGTTGTTGATTAATCTTTTGAAAAGATATTAACTCAAGACGAGTGAATTAAGCGTTCAAAGATTTCGTCTTCGAATAGTTAACTCACACGTCTAAGCAATCTTTCGATTACTTATCACAAACGTTTAACACTCTCACTAAACTCACAAACTCGAATCCCTAAGCAAACACGATTTAAAACTACTCGAGACTCATATTAAAAGCATAAAGCGATAAAGAAATTAAAAGACTTGTAAAACATTTAACGTAAATAAAAGGTAAGACTAAAAATGAAAAGACTAAAGACTTTAATAAGTAAAAGACACTAAAAAGATTTTAAAGAAAATTCGACAGCATAACGTTTAAGATTTAAGAAAATAAGAGCCTCACTCGATAAACGATGAGGTGAAATAAAAAGTCTTACTCGACTTGTAAAAGAAATGAGAAAAGAAGAGAGGACAAGACACGACTCAAAATAAACTAAGACTAAAATTAAAACTCGATATCTAAAATCTAGAACCCAAACTCGCTACCCTAAGGAGAAAACCATACTCGCTAGAGCTAGGGAAAGAACCATACTCGCTAGGGCACTAAGGACCAAACTCGCTAGAGCTTTAACCCCAAACTCGCTAGAGTTTTTACCCAAACTCGCTAGGTTTTTAGTTCCCCAAACTCGCTAGACCTAGACCCTAACTCGCTATGCTAACCTAAAAACTCATACTCGCTACTAAACACAAACTCGCTACCTAAGAAAAAACTAAACTCGCTACTAAACCCTAAAAAACTTCATATTCGCTATTAAACCTTAAACGGTACTGGTATTAAAACAGTAACGTGACATAAATTTTATAAAAATAAACTAAATAAGACTTGTAAAAACTTGGTAATAAATGTAAAGACAACTAAATAAGCTTCAAAAAAGCACAAGCCAGGCTTCTTTTGGACCTAGCCTATTTGTATATCTTATCCTTTGAAACTACAAAACATGCAAGCTTGAAAAAATAATAAAAGCTGTAGAGAAGATTAAAAGAAAAGCTTGTAAAGATTAAAGGAAAGATTTAAGACACGAAAATAAGCTAAGAAAGATTTAAGACATCAAAATAAAAGCTTGCATTCAAAATAAATCTACACTAATACATAAAATAAGCTAAACTACTCTACCTTACCCCTACTCCTAACACTAACCATAAAACTAACCAACCTTCACAATGAGGCTTAAGCTTCTATTTGTAGGCCAAGAGCTTCTAAGGTTTTGACAATGTTGCAACTTAAGCCCTTGAACCTTTACAATTCATGAAAAGAACACTAAAACTTTGTTACAACTATTAAACGTTCTTAAATATAAAACGTAACACTCGGTAACTTGAGGATTTAAGTTGACTCGTATCTCAAAGGTCTTCAAAGATGTAAAAACGTTCACTAGCTCAATTTTGGAAAGCTTCTTATCATGAATATCTTTCAACTTTGATTAAGCGTTTCTTCCATTTTTTTGAGCTTTTAAGAAATAACTTTGTCATCACGGGCTTTCCTTGAGTAAATTTCATCGTTGACTCGGCTTTTAGACACTTTTCCACATCTCGTGCTCGTTTTAGGCTTTTTGGTTGACTTTTGTGCTATTTATGCAATATCCGTCCCTGCACGATCACAAACACAAAAACAAGATATCTTTGGCGTTTCACGTTAGTTTTTGGTCTTATACACGCTTAAACTAAGGTCGAAAATATGTGTAAAATAACACACATCATGGATTCCAACTGGTAGAACTTTTAAGTACATTGGACTTAAGTGGATACCTACCGGAAAGTGGTTACGGATGGCAATGCAATGGTTGACCGTGAAAACCCCAAGGGTTTGGATACTGTTGTCACTAACCCATATATATGCAATCAAGTTTGTAATGTTAGTGCAGGTAGTCCTTACTCAGTTGCAGGTACATCGATCATTCACTACATGAAAAGACTCAAAGTCTGGAGGCCTAAAACAAGCATATCTCCTGCCTCAGGAGATATGGAAAGACAATGTTGATGTATGTGTACATTATGACGTCTGTTCACATCAGTTCAGGCCTCGTTCTTCAATGACTATGGCGTTTGAACACAACGGTTCAAGCCTCGTTCTTCAATGTATATGACGTCTGTTCACATCAGTTCAGGCCTTGCTCTTCAACATTATGACGTTTGAACAATTCAGTTCAAGCCTCGTTCCTCAATGTCAACATTATGGCATTTGCTGACAACACTTCAGGCCCCGTTCATCAAAGAAAAGAAAGGTGTACGATTCAGTGCGCCTTATCTTCGAAAGAAGAGAAATTTTCTTGGTTTTGACCATTCTCAACAACATGGTTCATTCTTTCTCCATGTTTGTACAATCATCAAGTGGATCTACTTATCTTTGCTCGAATATACTACATGGTGAATATACTACATGGTGATTAATGTTTGAAGAATGGTCATTCAACTCTCCTCCAACACCCAATATTCTATTTACTAAGGATGATTGGGATTTATGTTTGATGAATACTTCCAAGCTTCTACGAATGTTGATCATCTAGTTCATGAAGCTCTGGTTCCGGTTCCTGTTGACTCAACTGGTTCACGTTCGTCAATCTCCATTGATCAAGATGAACCATCTTAAAGTATTTTTCAGACTACTCATGGAACCCAATCTCCAGTTATTCCTCAAGGTGTTGATGATGATTATCATGTTATTGAAGCTGCACATGAATAATGATCCGTCTTCATGTATTCCTTTCCCAAAACCAGATTCTGAAGAATCCCTCTCTTCACGGATTGTTGTTCCTTCCAATGTGCACTCTGTAAATCAACCACAAGAATACAAAGGAAAATGTCGGCTAAGAATTCGGAAATGGAATGTCAAGTGGTCTTGGAGTTAATTTGGTATCCTTTATTTGAGATTGAAGTTTACATTCACAATGGCGTGACTTTATTTTTTCTTGAAGACGAGGTTGGTTGGATGCATGAATTTCAATGAAAACTTGCTCGTGATTAAGATTTAAGTTAAAGACTTGGTTTATCTAGTTACCAGCAGTCGGGGTGGATGGTTGAAGACCTGGTTAACTATCACTTTAAGGAGTTCCATTGTAGTACTCAGTGTCACACGCACATGCCGTTGTGGATAATCACAAGAGGAGTTAATGTAACACACCGACCCGATAAGGGTAGAAGTACTACATTATGGTGACATATCAAAGTATATACAGACATACAAAATAAGTAATACAAAAGAATTCCAAAGGTTACAAGGGAATAATCTGAAATACAAAGGTTACAAAAGAGAACAACAAAGAAAAACTAAGTCTAAAATGCAAATATCTTCTAATCATCTCTAATCCAGATATAGCTATCAAGGTGAAGTCCACTAAGCTCTTATGCACTCTTCACTCATATCCCAGCTTCCCTCTAAAACCTGCCGCGGTGAAAAGAAAATGCGGCTGAGCTTAAAAAGCCCAGTGAACAGATATAACAACGAAGTAATATTGAAACAGAAATGAATACTGAATAAGGTATAAAGGGAATAATAGAATGTAATCAAAGGTAAGTATGAAATAGTAATAAGAGGTAAGGTAAGGGTTAGTCATCAACCACGAGCCCAGAAACAGATATAATGCCTTCATAATAATGCCTTCATAATAATGCCTTCATCATAATCATAATCATATCTCTTCATAATCATATAGAGGGGAGACCTATCAGATAATCAGAAAATAATGAGGGGTGTCCTCATATGGGTGGAGTAGCTAGCTCCCAGAAATGTGAAGGACGTGCATGCACGCAACATCAATCACCAGATACAGATAACAGATAACAGATAACAGAAACAGATCTAGGATGCATCCATACGCCCCTACCCATTCACATGCAGACCAATCAAAGGGACATGGCAGAACATCACTCTACTGCCCTAGAGTCATGTCAGAGGTGCATCACTGACACGGACATGGAACCCCCATGCCTAGTGAAATAAATTTGACTCAGGTGTCAAACTAGAATAGGTCAAACAGAATGTCATAAAATGACACAGATCATAGGTCATCTTAATATCAGATCAGAAACACATATAAGAGGTTCATATCATAAAGTCCAAATCAGAAGGTCAAATCAAAAAGTCAAAATCAGAAGGTTCAGATAACAAAGGTTCATCACAGAAAAGGTTCAGAAAATAAAATGGGGTTTCATAGCAATGGCATCGGGAACCCTAAAC